>CM059834.1:1396978-1619466 GCA_030444775.1 Atalantia buxifolia
CGTACTTCGTTCGATTGCGTATTGCGATTCTTCCATGCTTCAGCATCTTTTGTTCTTTGATCTTCTTTTGGCATGAAGGTTTCATTAGCAGCTGATACGATAACTCAACATCATTCATCAGTGATGGCGAGAAGTTAGTTTCATCTTCTCAAAGGTTTGAGCTGACTTCTTCTCCCATGGAAAATCAAGAGCAGGTACCTGGGGATATGGTTCCGGCAGGTCCCCTGATACAGTTGTGTGGGTTGCAAATAGAGATAGGCCTATCTCCGATCTTAAGCGCCAGTATTAACCATCAACAACAGCTTGAAATCTTGTTGCTTCTCAACCAAACAAATGGCACTATCTGGTCACACAAACGTGCCTAGCGAAGTGAAAAATCCTGTGGCACGACTCAGGAATGATGAAACCTTGTTATAAGGGATAACTCCAGCGTTAATAATACTGAAAGCTACTTGTGGCAGAGCTTCGACTATCCAACAGACACTCTGTTACAAGACGCCTTGAAGATAGGCTGGGACTTAAAGAATGGTCTGGTTGATATTTGTCTTCATGGCAAAATGATGACGATCCATCTCCTGGAAATTCACTATCAGACTTGACATTCATGTGCTTCCTAAGATGTGTATTTTCAATGGATCAATTAAGAATATGCCTGTTCCGGAGAATGGACTGGAGAAGGTTTTGTATCTGCTCTTTCATATACAGACTTTCTTTGCAAAGCAATTTTTGGTGGAAAATAAAGACAAGAAATTAGTTACTGGTATGAGCCTACAACCGTCCAAGCATAATGACTTTAAAACTCAACCTCCAGGTCAGCTCACGCGTCAAATATGGAACGAGGACAGCAATGAATGGGACGAGTTGTTCTCAATTCAGTGACTATTGTGGTGAATATGGGTATTGTGGTACTATACTATTTGCGGTCCCGACCAGAAAGCAATGTGTCAGTGCTTGGAGGGTTTCGGACTCAACTCACAAGTCAACCAGACTGGACCAATAAAATGTGAAGGAAGTCATTCTTCGGAATGCATAAAGGGGGACCAGTTTATAGAGCTTGATAACATTAAAGCGCCCGACTTCATAGAGTTTCTCAGACAGAGTATGAATCTGGAGCAATGTAAGGCTGAGTGCTTGAAGAACTGTTCTTGTGGAGCTTATGCTAATTCCAATGTAACAGAAGGCAGTGGCTGTTTAATGTGGTTTGGGGACCTGCTTGATGCCCAGAAGGCCAATTAGAAACTTCACCGGACAGTCTGTCTACCTACGAGTACCCGCTTCAAAACCAGGTAGAATCTTTTGCATTCCTGAAATTGATGTTGCAAGAATTTTTCTAGTTGAATCAAAATGTATTTAAGCCAACATGTTTGAGGAATTGAACGTTAGAGAAACAGATTATCAAAAGTAAAACTAGGGTGATTTTAAGTAATTTAAGCTATTTGGCTCAGCCATAGGAATTTATTTACTTTCCATTGAATTTCTTTAATAACATGTATGTTTCTGGACGCCCAGGAAACAAGAAGCTGGATACTTGTAATACTTGTTATTCGGTGGTACTTCTTCCTTCTTTTTACGTATTTTATCGATGGAGGAGAAAACGCCAGAGAAGGTAATTAATTCTTTTTTTTTTTGCGTATTATTCGCTGATATGTTTGTATGATAAGGCATGTGATAGAACATGTATACTCGATTTTAAGTTGTTTTACAGAAACAGAGAATTTGGAAACAAGCCAGGATTTGTTAGCATTTGACATTACAACAAGACCAAACGAATTCGGGTTATTGTCGTTTCTTCTTGAAAATTATTAAATATCGAATGGCTAAATAAAGTATTATCTCTGTCGTTTTCTTCTATATCTTTATAAAAATATCATTTCTTTTTTTACAACGAGTTAAATTGTTAGTTGACAGCTAGTTGACGTTAGTTGACCGGTTAGTTGACTAACAAAATGCCCACCCTGCATAATTAAAAAAATATTTAAAGGTTATTTATAAAATAAATTTGTAATATATTATTAAAATAGATATAAAATACCAACATAATTTTTTTGCTAGAATTATGATATATGAATTATAATTTTATCTTTTTTTTTAATCATGAAGGGTAAAATTGGTATTGTGTTAGTCAACTAGCGGTCAACTAACAGTCAACTAATAATTGTAACGAAAAAGTAGCAAAATGATATTTTTATAAAGACATAGTAGTAAAATAATATGAGACAATATTTTGTAGTCATTTGATATTTGTAATTCCTGAAGTAGTAAAATGATAATAACCCTAATTTTAAGTATGCAGGGCAGTTCTGGAGAAGAAGTTGCAGTTAAAAGACTCTCAAGTCAATCGGGGCAAGGACTCAGAGTTCAAAATGAGATGATGCTCATAGCAAAACTCCAACACAGAAACCTTGTTAGACTCTTGGGTTCTTTGTATAGAACAAGGCGAAAAGATTTTGATCCTGAGTACATGCCTAACAAAAGCTTGATGTTTTCCTTTTTGGTATGTGATTTTTCATTCAAAAGAATTAACATTTTCACTACTTCACAATGCTAAGTTATATTTTATCATTAGCATTTTTTTTTTTTTAAAAAGTTGTAACATTTTGGTATTATAACAGATCCAACCAAAAAGCGTCTATTAGGTTGGCAAGTGCGTATTGGAATTATTGAAGGAATTTCTCAGGGGCTATTATATCTTCATCATTATTCTAGATTTAGAATTATTCACAGAGATCTCAAGGCTAGTAATGTTCTCTTAGATAGGGACATGAAGCCCAAGATCTCAGATTTTTAACCTTGCAAGGATGTTTGATGGTGATGAATTGCAGGGAAATACTAAACGGATTGTTGGAACCCAGTAAGTAAATTTCTATTCCTGAAAATTGTCGTTTGCTAGTCATATTTTCTTATATCATTTAATATTTGTTGAAACAATGGAATTTCAGTGGTTACATGTCACCTGAGTATGCCTTGGATGGTCTCTTCTCTATAAAATCAGATGTGTTTAGCTTTGGAATTTTAATGTTGGAGATATTGAGCGGCAAGAAAAGCACAAGCGTCTACAATGCTAATTCTTTTAACCTTCTTGGTCATGTAAGTGACAAGTCATTTCATTTTTATTTGACCTTAAATGAATGAATTCCTAAATTTACGAATTGCCTCTATCAATTAAACTAATATGATCTTGATTTTGCACTTTTAGGCTTGGGATCTATGGAAACATGATAGGGTTCATGAATTGATAGATCCAGTGATAATGCAAGATGCAACATCATTGCCAATGCCGATGAGATACATTAATGTAGCTCTTCTATGTGTTCAAGAAAATGCAGCAGACAGACCAACTATGTCGGATGTTGTCTCAATGATTAATAACGAACATGATAGTTTACGTTCTCCCAAGGAACCTACTTTTGCCAAAGGTATAAATGTGAGAAATTCATCTCATTTCAATAGTAGGGCGTCTGAACTTCATTCATTGAATGGTGTAACAGTTTCACTGGTTTATCCTCGATAGACATCAATCCTCCTAAACTATATAATGCAATATAATTTGTATATCTATAGCTAAATATTTTTTATGTTGATGATTGCAATGAAAATGGCACAAGTCAAGATCAAGTTAAGACTGACAAGGGCTGTTCATTTATTGAATTACTAATTTATCTTTTTTTACTAATAATTTTGTAGGATTAGCTATAACCTTCATTATAATTAGATTATGGCTCATAAAGAATTATTATTTAATTAAAGTTGTTAGAGTAATTATCCACCGACCACTTATTTTTCACACTTTTTCAAAAATACATAATTCTTAATTTTTTTTCTATTGAACTTTACTCGAATTTATATTATTTTGCATCTGTCCATTTCCGTCTTCAAACTGATAAAAGAACTAACAGAATATTATATAAATTACTTTTTACCCCAAATATAAAAGAGCATTATCCACCGACCACTTTTTTTTTTCGCATTTTTGAAAAATACTGAAATTCTTAATTTTTTTTTTGCTAAACTCCATTTAAAGTTATATTATTTTGCACTGTCCCACTTCACGTCTTCAAACAATGTCATTTTAAAATGATAATTTTGCACTTATAATGCCAACAAAGTTCTAACAATATTATAACAGTGGAAAAAATATTAATTTCGGTGCAAATCTTGATATTACAAAGAAAAAAAAGATTCGTGTATTTTTGAAAAAGGTAGAAAAAAGCAATTAATTTAATTTATGGATAATTACTTAAGTTATTATTTTATGGATTATTAATTTAACGAGATTCTGCATATCTCGTTAACCTTGTAATCTAATTGCTCAGCTCTTTGATTGTCATTTGAAGGCAAATTGTCTATAATCTAATACAGTCAACAACAATTCTTTATGCTACATCTTTTTCTAAATAAACATTTTGGATTTGGCCACGAGGATAGGTAACCCTCAATTTCAGTATATATATATATATATATATATATATATATATATATATATATATATATATATATATATATATATATATATTTATATATATATATATATTTCCATTTTCGTTTCTTGAGGTTTGCCGTATCTCCACTTTGAGAGATTGTATTAGCGTATCTCCACTTTTCTCTCCTGCCATTAGTATGTAGCTTCGTCTAATGTTAGACTAAGAAGGCAAATTAGTAATTGCATACTTTTTGGATTAAATATTCAAACAATTTCAAAAACTTTGCACTTCAGGAATTGTAAAGTGAGTAGAACACTCTAAGGTCCATTGGGTTATCAACATAAGCTTGCTTTTATCCAATGTACTTTTACTCAAAAACTACAAAAACTATGCTCTTCTCTTTAGAGGTTGAAGCCACAAAACTCAGAATCCATTTCAATTCCTCACAAAAATGCTTTGAAGGGATTTGTTGCTGCACATAAAAAAATGAAGATGAGCCAAATTCGAATCGATGACGGATACCCATTCAAGAAATCAACTCGACAAAACCGTCATCAGCCGAAAGTATTTGTTTTCTTCAAATGGTGATGAGATTAGTTGAAAATAAAGGTAGATATGTAAAATGTTGCTCGTTGTTATTGATGATGCGGGTTTGTGGAGGCGATTTTTGTTTTCTTTTTTATTTTATAATATCAAATGCATGATCCAATTTGAGTTTTAGTTGCCTATTATTTAACTGGAGAAAGATTTTGGAGGCTAAAAGATGAGGTAATAATACAAATTTTGCATGACTTTATTGAAAGCTGAGTGAATGAGTTCATGGAGTTTTGATTTTGTGGAAATTTTTTAGGGCTAGCTGGTTGCGTCAATGATTTTGTTATTGGGTTTTGTTTATTATACTTGAAATTGAAGATGGTTTCAAAAGTCAAGGAGATAGTTACTGATTACAGTTAAGGGTATTTTGGTTATTTAATCAGTCAACAAACAGTCCAGTTAATGGTATATTAATGGCAGGAGAGGAAAGTGGAGATACGCTGATATAATCTTTTAAAGTGGAGATACAACAAACGTCAAGGGAGGAAATTGAAAATTACCCATATATATATATATATAGAGAGAGAGAGAGAGAGAGAGAGATTTCTGACCATTGCAGTGCAAGTATGTACACATATAGATTTGTGATACTTTCGGTTTTAAATAACGCTGAAGTCTGAAGTTGAGTAGGGAACAAGAAATTGAAAAATGGATAGTTTGGCACCACAAACACCTTCTTTTTCCGGAGTTTGGAGTAGACAGCATAATATCGCAAATTCAATGAATTTGTGACAGATTTGAATTTGACGTTGATATTACTGAAAAAATAATTAGCTATAAATTAAATTTTACAACATTTTTTTCCTTTTATTATTATTAATTTATTATTATCAGCATATGCATAGGGTTGCTTTTTAAAGGATGTGTGAGCAATGCTGCCATATTAATTATTCTTTAACAATAAGCAAACCCATATATTTCAACCACATTCAGATCCATTTATATTTCAGATAAAAAAAAAAACGTTACCTTAATTTTTGAGTTTATTTTAGGTCTTTTCAATGCTTTTTTTTTTTTTAAATGTTAGGCAACTTTTAGTATTCAGGTGCAATGACTTTTAAGTTGCAATTACTGTTGTGGGAAAACAATTGTAACTATAAAATAAATATTAATAATATATAGTAAAAATAATTTTTAAATAATTATTTTGACCAAATTAAAAAGATATAATAAATTTTTCATCATACAAATTTAAAATTAAATAAATTGGCATCTAAATTACAACAACTAGTATTTACTAAGTATTTTAATATTGTAACTTAAAAACTACTATTACTGAATCTCAATTTCAATTCCTAAACAAGACCTTAGTTAGATGTGTCCTATACAAGTTCTTGTATAAAGAGATAGTACTTGTTAGGATTAAAAGAAATAGTCTACTGCATAGGTTGTAATTTCAAAAGAGTTAATGAATTAATTATCTTAGTCAATAAATTCTTTTTTTTTAATATTTTCCTTGCCGATCTTAAATCGCTCCTCATATATTGTCCCAAAAAAAAAAAAAATCACTCCTTGTAGTATTGTTTACATTACAGTATCATTTAATTTTGACGTAAGGTAGCACTATTTGTCTATTAATTTGTACCTATGTTTATTAAAATAATGTCCAGTGTATTGTCTTGACTTCAATGAACGAAATGTGTTTCAGCAATTGGCAAGGTGTTATTATTCTACTTCTTCCATCCTATTATCTGCTTCTGCTAACTTACACAGTCACAAAACAATTTCAGTGAATGCAAGGGCACTAATTAAAATTTCATTTTTTAGAAACCAGCCAGCTGCCACTAGCAAAGTAAAGTATGGGCTCTAATGGAAACTTTCTCGAGTTGACTCATTCAACCGAGGAGGCTCGAGATCGCTTGAAATCCATCTCAAACACTGGCCCTCCGGAGAAGAATATTGTACGGTCAACTTGTTTGTCGTTTGCAATAAAGAAACACAATTAATTTTTAATAGCCTTTCGAAATGGTATGTGACTGCAAATTGAGGATATCCATCACTTTCAGTAATTCAGAATCCCGCTGCTGTTATATTGTTGGGCACAATTGGCATTGAAGGAAGAGCAACTAACTCAAGTGGATGGGAACAAATTGGAATATGCCAAGAACGCACCGTGCTGTCCCACGGATTTATTGTTCAAATTACAGAAGTCTCTGTTGCAGATTCTGTAACATACACACCCAATGGATGCACCACACTTGTCCTATACATGGAGAAAAAGCATGCAAATACTTTTGTTTGGTAGCTGTGGGGGTGGGTAAGGTCTGGTCCAATTCCGTTCGATTCGGTTTAAAATTAAATAAAATCAATTTAAATTAGTTATTTTATAAAAAAAATCGAATAAGAGCTGAACTCAATAAAAACTGAATTTAAACGGATCTTTTTGAATCGGTTCGGTCTGATTTGATTTTTTTAATTTTGGGTCTATTGGTGCAGTTGGTGTTCGTGTATGTATTGTAAAATCGAAAAATTTGCTGCAGCTAGTGTTCGTGTATGTATTGTAACTTTTTCTCATTTTGGATCTCTATTGTATACGTTAAATTGAGTATCAAATAATGAAAGGATAGGTAGCAATTCAAAAAAAAAAATCATCCAATTTAATTTCAGGTCGCTGGCCAAATTACCGAAATGCCATTGCCGACCAACGGTGACCGGAATTCAACTGACGTCGACGGGAAGCTCAGGTCTTAAAGTTTTGGCCACGCTGAGTCCAACGGTGGTAGTGGTGACCTCCCACGTGCGGCGACGGTGCCGGATCGAACTACCAAAACCGTGAATCCTTCAACGGCCGATCAATGGCAAAATGATGTCCCTGGCGGCAGTGGATGGTCGGAAAAGACAGAGGGCAAGGTGAGGAATAAAAGCCAAGTGGTAGCGTCATTCGAAACAGGCAAAATCGTGACCAATCGAGGTGGCGATTCCGCGGCTTTCACGGGTTCAATCAGCTGCTTTCTGGACGCTTTCCAGCGGTAAGAATGGCATGGATATGACTAGTGGCTCAAGAGCTTCCGATTGGTACCAATCTTGGCCGGAGTGGTGGTCGGAAATGAGAGATCCGACCGGTCACCGTTGCGGGTCGGGTTGACCTGTTTCTGTTTCTCCTCTCTCTCTCTCCCCGGGTCTCCTGTGAGCTTTTCTAAGTTTCTTTTTCTTTTTCTTTTTCTCACTCTCAATTTATATCAGGTGTGGGTATATTACACTGTCTTGTGAAAATGAATCAGTTCTTCGGTTCAATTGAGTGAACCGAATACCGAACTGATATTTCGATTTTGTTACAAACAATATATTTCAATTTTTAAAAAAAATTAAAATTGAACTGAATTAGAACCGAACCGGCAGTTCGGTTCGATTTTTTTCAAGAATATGATTTTTTTGCCACTCCTAGGTAGCTGGCTAAAGCAGAATCTGTAAGTTACAGTCTGTAACTTAGTCTGCTCCCAAATTGCAAGTTCATGAATGGGATTGGGACGTGTTGTTCTCATTCCCAGATGAATATTGTGGTAAATATGGGTACTGTGCTGCTAATACTATTTGCAGCCCCGACCAGAAACCTATATGTGAGTGCTTGGAGGGATTCAAACTCAAATCAAAAGTCAACCAGACAGGGCCTATAAAATGTGAGAGAAGTCATTCTTCAGAATGCATAAGGGGAGACCAGTTTATAAAGCTTGATAACATTAAAGCGCCCGACTTCATAGAGGTTTCTCTCAACCAGAGTATGAATCTGCAGCAATGCGCGGCTGAATGCTTGAAAAACTGCACTTGCAGAGCTTATGCTAATTCCAATGTAACAGAAGGCAGCGGCTGTTTAATGTGGTTTGGGGACCTGCTTGATGCCAGTAGGCCAACTAGAAACTTCACCGGACAGTCTGTCTATCTACTGAGTACCCGCTTCAGAAACAGGCACAATTTTGCTTTCCTGAAATTGATGTTGCAATAATTTTTCAAGTTGAATCAAAATGTATTTAAGCCAACATGTTTGAAGAATTAAATGTTAGAGAAACAGATGAAAAAAACTAAAACTAGCGGTGATTTAAGTAATTTAAGTTATTTGGCTCAGCTACCTAGGATTTTATTTACTTTGTATTGAATTTCGTTGACAACATATATGTGTCTGGATGTAGGAAAAAGGAAACTACTCTGGATACTTGTAATACTTGTTCTTCCACTTGTACTTCTTCCTTCCTTTTACATATTTTGTCGATGGAGGAGAAACTGCAAAGAGAAAGGTAATTTTTTTCATATCACTCACTGGTATGTCATATGATATGGCATGTGATAGAACATGTATACTCACAGTTTTAAAAGTGTCGTCTTACAGAAACAGAGAATATGGAAACAAACCAGGATCTGTTGGCATTTGACATAAATATGGGCATTGCAACAAGAACAAATGAATTAGGTGAAGTAAATGGAGACGGAAAAGATAAGGGCAAGGATTCTTGGTTGCCATTATTCAGCTTGGCCAGCGTAGCTGCTGCTACAGAAAACTTTTCTATGCAATGCAAGCTTGGAGAAGGTGGCTTTGGCCCTGTTTACAAGGTAGAATTGTTGATACCTGAAATGTCCTTAGTGAAGTACTGCTGGTGTAAAACATTAACAATATTTAGAATGCAGGGTCGATTACTTAATGGACAAGAAGTTGCAGTTAAAAGGCTCTCAAGTCAGTCCGGGCAAGGACTCAAAGAGTTTAAAAATGAGATAATGCTTATAGCAAAACTTCAACACAGGAACCTTGTTAGACTTTTGGGTTGCTGTGTAGAGCAAGGCGAAAAGATTTTGATCCTCGAGTACATGCGTAACAAAAGCTTGGATGTTTTCCTTTTTGGTATGTGATTTGTATTCCCAAGAATTTACATTTTCATTACTTTGCAATGCTATGTCGGATTTTATCATCAGCATTTTTTTTAAAACTTGTATCATTTTGGTATTACAACAGATCCAACCAAAAAGCGCCTCTTAGGTTGGCAAGCACGTGTTAGAATTATTGAAGGAATTGCTCAAGGGCTATTATATCTCCATCAGTATTCTCTTAGACAGGGACATGAACCCCAAAATCTCAGACTTTGGCCTGGCAAGAATGTTTGGTGGTGATGAATTGCAAGGAAATACTAAACGGATTGTTGGAACCTAGTAAGTAAATTTCCATTGCCGAAAAATGTTGTTTGCTTGTCCCGTTTTCTTATATTATTTAATATTAGTTGAAACAATGAAATTTCAGTGGTTACATGTAACCTGAGTATGCCCTGGATGGTCTCTTCTCAATAAAATCTGATGTGTTTAGCTTTGGAATTTTGATGTTGGAAACGTTGAGTGGCAAGAAAAACACAGGCGTCTGCAATGCTGATTCTTTTAATTTTCTCGGCTATGTAAGTAACAAGTCGGTTCACTTTTATTTAATCTTTAGTGAATGAATTTCGGAAGTTAAGAATTGCCCCTGTCAATTAAACTAATATGATCTTGACTTCCTTTAGGCTTGGGATCTATGGAAAGATGATAAGTTTCATGAACTAATAGATCCAGTAATATTGCAAGATGAAATATCGTTGCCAATGCTGGTGAGATACTTTAATGTAGCTCTTCTATGTGTTCAAGATAATGCAGCAGACAGACCAATCATGTCAGATGTTGTCTCAATAATTAACAATGAACATCTTGAATTACCTTCACCCAAGGAACCTGCTTTTACCAGAACTATAAATGTGAAGAATTCATCTCATTCAAATGGTGGGATGTCTAAACTTTGTTCAGTGAATGATGTAACAGTTTTACTGGTTTATCCTCGATAGACATCAATCCTCCACAACTGTTTAATGTGCTATAATTTGTATATTTATCGCTAAATGTTTTTTAAGTTGATGATTCTAAATTGCCTGCATTGTTTAATGGAAATGGCACGTCATATTAAAATTTAAAATTAATAAATTAATAATCTTGGGACCATGCAAAATCTTTTAATTTAATGAATATTAATATATTAATAGATTAATTATTATTATTTTATGAAAATAATATCACGTTAATTTTTATGGAGAATAGAGGTAGTATAATTAAGGATTTTGGTAGCTTTTGCGTTTTCATTTGAAATTTGAATGACTTTGAATGCTATTGAAGTTTAAATAAGTTTTAAATACCTATGTTTTGAATGATATGTCTATTTTTATTTTTGTTTTTTTAATTTTTGATTGTAAGTCATAAATTATTTGTTTTATAAACTCAATATATCTTAAATTTAGTATTTTTACATTTATATCCTTAAAAGAGTTATATATATTTTGGAGTATGTTTATATATTTACTGTGTTATCTAGTATAATAGGATTATTTACATAAAGTAAGCATTAGATATAGATAAAAATAAAAAATGAAAAATTAACTTTGATGGCAAATCACGTTGGTGCAACCAAGAATTTAACATAATATTTGTACGTAAAAAATTGTTACCTAATAATAAATTAATTTATTTAAAATAAAAATTGAATGTCTGTTAGTTATTTAGTTTTCATTGGACCAAGTAAAAGTTGAGACCGAGATAATTCTAATATGACATGTAAATTATGAATATCATTTTGGTGAGAAGGAAAAAGGTATCAATTTTTTTTTTGGAAGCAAATACACTTATGAGGATATTTATGAGAAAACAAACAATCTTTCATTCTGACATATGGTCATTTAGATAACAGTTAGAATTTTTTTATTCATATGAAAATATCTTACAATAAGACTTTAGAGACCAAAAAAAAAAAAAAAAAGACAAGCCAAAATATCAAAATATTTTAAAATAAACCAAATTAAAACAAACAAGATATTAGTGATTCTATAAAGTTGTATGACACAATTTTGATTTAATCTTGATTGAGTAAATCAATTACTTGATAATTATTTGGCTAAATTGCATGGCTGGATCATGATTACATGGTAACTCATCAAGCAGGATTTTTTGAAGGTAATATATTAAGCTATCTCTCTCTTATTTCTCTTAACATAGCACATAGAAGACAATAATGTTTTTAATTGAAAGCTGTAAAAAAATGCAACAATGATTAATGAAAATTATGACAGTACAATAAAGAAAATCATAGAGATATGATATATATTTAGTTTTAAATTTGTTCATTATTAATTTATGTATTAATTGGGTCCGGTAGAAAAATAAGATTTTAAAAAATTTATTATCAAATAAATTTATCAAATTGTTAATTTATTACATTGACCTCAAGTTAGGATTTACAAAATTTATTATTTGATGAAAGTTAACAGAGTATTAACTTAAGATCTCATTAACTTTGTAGCCTAATTGCCCTGCTCTTTTTTTTATATTTGAAGGCAAATTGTCCATAGTTTAATACGGTTAGCAATCATTCTTCACGCTACGTCAATTTTCCAAAGAAACATTTTGGATTTTGCCCAATATATATATATATATATATAGAGAGAGAGAGAGAAATTTGTGACAAATCCAGTGCTAGGGATGGTAAAAATTTCCGCTAGGACGGGAACCCTCAAGGATTTTTCTAATTTGAAGAGGATACAAGGATGATTTTGTACCCAATTTATTATTCAGGAAAGGGACAAGGACGATTTTTCACCTAATTTCTTTTTCGGGCAGGGACGGGGATGAGCTAGAATTAGGCATGGAAATAAAATACAAACCCAACCCGCATCCGCAAGGATCCAGAAGATCCAGATTAGAAAAATCTGGATCTGTATATTAAAAAATAAAAATTCGGATTTAGAAAATCGAGATCCGCATAGATCTGGACTTGCATCGAGAAAATCAGATATCTGGATCTGGTAAATTTTAAATTAAAAATAAATTAAAAATTAAATTTTATTTGAGGATTTATGATGATGTTGTATGTGATTCATGTTGAATTACTAATTGTTGAATTATGATTGAATTTTATTTGATATTATTAGGTAAATTATTGAATTTTAACTTAAATTAAAAATATATACTAAAAATTGAAAATTAAATTTTATTTGTGAATATAAGATGTTGTTCTATGCTATTCATGTTGAATTATTAATTGTTGACTTATGATTGAATTTTATTTGATATTATTACGTAAATTATTGAATTTTTAAATTATATATTAAATTATTGATTTTTTATTTTTATGGATCGATATCGGAACATCCACCTACATCTGTTGGGGATATTACCCGCATCCGCATCCACATTTTTTTACTGAGATCTAAATACATATCCAAAAAGAGAATTGTAAATGTGGATCCGAATCCACATTTTGCCAGCCCTATCTCAATGCCCATCCCTCCTCAATTCCCCTTTCCCTATTTTAATTTTTTATTTTTATTTTAATTTTTAAAAATATTAATGAATAAATTATAAAATATTAAATATTAGTATAAATAAAAAATATTAAAATATTTATACAAATATACTATGAAACTTTCGGATTTAGTTTAGTAGTTGTAGTCTTGATTGCTATTTGATCAAATCTTATTCAAAAGCTTTTGACCAAAATTTTTGTTTCAAAGTTTTATCTAATAAAACAAAAACTTAAGCAAAAGGTAAAGCTATAACATCTAAATTTTATTAAGCTCTATTGTCAAATTTTAATTTTGTTTAAATTTTTTTATTTTAATAAATTAAATCAAATTTAAAAAATAAAAATATATCAATTATTTAAGAGTTATTCAGGAATCTAAAACTCTAAGAAATCTCATATTATTATTCAAGAAATGATGGAAATCACTTAATAATTCTGACGAAGATGGAGATACATGCATAATATCATAGATAAGTACGTGAATATCAATCTCCTCCCACTCTTCTCTTCTTTCCATTGCCATCCCTATCCAGCGCAAGTTTTAAAATAACGCTCAAGTCTATGAATGTGAGTAGGGGATAAGGAATTGAAAAAAAGTTAGTTTGGGACCACAAATGCCGTGTTTTTCAGGAAGTTAGATAAGACTACGGGCACTGAAAAAAATATTACCTAATACCTATAAATTGGATTTGCCAGCATTTTTTTTTTTTATTATTGTTATCAGCATATTCATTGTTGCTTTTAAAGGATGGGAACAATGCTGCCATAGTAATTCTTTAACAATTCATTCGTTAACAACAACCGACCGACCCTCGTGTGTTGTTGGGGCCCTCAATTCAAAAAATGACGCAGGAAATGATTGTCAGTATAGAATTAGTTTTTGAGTTTATTTTAAGTTTTATTTTAATGTTTTTTCTTTTTTTATTGTTAGTCAGACTTGTCGTATTTAAGTTCTCGTGCGGGGAGGCATTACTTGTTTGGATTCGAAGAAATAGTCTACCGCATAGGTTGTAATCTCAAAAGAATTAATTAACTATCTTAATTAATAAACTCATTTCTTTTATATTTTCCTTTGTTGATCTTAAAATCTGTCATCTAGAATTGTTTACATCATACTCATTTGATTGTTGACGTAAGGTGATTTTTTCTGTCTATTAATTTAGACCTATGTTTATTAAAATAATGGAACGGAATGTGTTTCAGCAATAGACGAGGTGTCATTATTTTACTTCTGCCGTCCCATTTTCTGCTTCCGCTACCTCACTATGTCATGAAACAATTTCAAGGGCCCTAATTAAAATTTTACCTTTAAGAAACCTTTCAGCCTCCAACAAAGCAAAGTATGGACTGTAATGGAAACTTCCTCGAGTTGACTCATTCAACCGAGGAGGCTCGGGATCGCCTTAAATCCATCTCAAACACCAGCCGTCTGGAGAATACTATGGTGTATGGCCAACTTGTTTGTCGTTTGCAATAAAGAACCATAATTAATTTTTAACAGCCTTGCAATGGAAGGCAGCCATCCATCACTTTCAGTAATTAATGATGCCGCTGTTGTAAAGTTGTTGGGCACAAGTGGTATTGATGGAAGAGCAATTAACTAAAGGGGAAGGGAACAAAGTGAAATATGCCAAGAAATCACCATCCGTCTCGCGGATCTATTGTTCCGATTGCGAGTTCATGAAAATGGGTTACAAATGGGATATTTATAATTTTATATATATGGCCGAATCAAGCGATGCGCACTTGAGTCCACAGAAGCGTGTGATTAGAAGATCAAGCGGGGTGGGCAGGCAAGGTGAGGTGTATGTTATTGGTGTGCGTGTGTGCATACAAATCAATCGCGCGAGAGGTGCATGCCGTGGAAATCCAAATAGCTTTCACGCCGGAAGCAACATTTACTTCAATTTTGTGTTGAAAATTGATTAAAAAAAAAAGCTTCAAATTTGGTGGCTTAACCACCAAATTTGTTGACCAATTTTGAAGATTGGTGGGCTTGATTTTAGGCAAAATTTTGCTTATAAAAGGAAGCTCTCATTTGAGAGCTTTGCATCAAAAAAAATTCTAGAGAAGTAATCCAATTGAGAGCATTCAATTGGTAAATGCTAGAAAAGCATTGAGGGCTTCTAACATGGGAGAGAAATGTTCTTAAGCATGTAGTTATATTGAAGGAGCATTTGGCTCCTCAATATGGGTATTACGAGTTTGTTTTGCTAGGGAATATTTCTAAGAATCATGTATTTGGGGATTAGGTGAGAGAAAATTATTTCTGAGAGTGTGGTTGTAATAATTTTCCACATAGTGAATATTTTTCTCTGGTTGTCTATTGACAACGGCCGTGGTTTTTCTCCGGATTTGGAGTTTTCCACGTAAATCTTGTGTTGTGTGATTGGTGTATTCTCCATTTAATTTTTCTTGTTAATTTGTTGCTTGACAAATTGCTTGGAGTGATCTTGGGAGGAAAGCTCAATTTCCTAACAGTGGTATCAGAGCCATTGATTAAAGTTTTGGTGTCGGAGCACTGTTCACGTATACAGTACTATTTACGTGAAGCAGTGGAGCCAATCCAAATAGTCCATGGTGAAGAGCAAAGTCTGTTCTGTAAAGCAAATATGTCAGCAGCTGGTGTTTTTCAAACTTAGTGGAGTTTGATGTTGTTGAAAAAATTAATGGGAGAATGATTTTTTATGGAGAAATCAAGTCCAAGATGTGTCCAATCTGGTATGCACAAGGATTTGAAGGTGTGGGTAATTTGGCACCTTAAGGAAATTGTCAAAAAGGTGGAGCAGGCTCGGCAAATTGCTCCAGAATCAGTAAAGGAGATACTGATATTCTCGCAAATGGTGAGTTTCTTTTTATAAGACACTAGGTTAGTTCTTTTTGGCATGTAGATCTCTATGTTGCCATGAAAGAGAACATGTTATTATCAGTGGGATCCACAAGTTTGCACGTAGGCACTGGCTTGGTATAAATGCAAGGTGTCTGGTGGAAAAGTTATGTCATGGTTGAAGAATTCTTAGGAAAACCAAGCATGAGAATTGCACCATAAATTTCAGCAGGATATTTTAACATGTGCCGAGAAAAATCTTAGAATAGTTGATTCTAAGTGGTATACTTTTTATGGTGGAGTATGATAATTCTTTATGTTAAGAATTATGATTGTTGGTGAAGACAGTGTTTTGTAGCAATGGCTATGAATTTTTTTTTTAATTATGGTGGAGATTGTTGAAAATTGATTAAAAAAAAAAAGCTTCAAATTTGGTGGCTTAACCACCAAATTTGTTGACCAATTTTGTTGATCAAATTTGATGGCTAGCCATCAAATTTGATCAAGATGGTGGGCTTGATTTTAGGCAAAATTTTGCTTATAAAAGGAAGCTCTCATTTGAGAGCTTTGCATCCAAAAAAAATTCTAGAGAAGCAATCCAATTGAGAGCATTCAATTGGTAAATGCTAGAAAAGCATTGAGGGCTTCTAACATGGGAGAGAAATGTTCTTAAGCATGTAGTTATATTGAAGGAGCATTTGGCTCCTCAATATGGGTATTACGGGTTTGTTTTGCTAGGGAATATTTCTAAGAATCATGTATTTGGGGATTAGGTGAGAGAAAATTATTTCTGAGAGTGTGGTTGTAATAATTTTCCACATAGTGAATATTTTTCTCCGCTTGTGTATTGACAACGGCCGTGGTTTTTCTCCGGATTTGGAGTTTTCCACGTAAATCTTGTGTTGTGTGATTGGTGTATTCTCCATTTAATTTTTCTTGTTAATTTGTTGCTTGACAAATTGCTTGGAGTGATCTTGGGAGGAAAACTCAATTTCCTAACATTTTGAAAGTCATTGGTCATGGGCTGCTGCTTTGTGTTCACAAATAAATCATGTTTGGCAAAGAGCATGTCCAATGGGTAGGAAAATTCATCGCCCAAGATTCAAATTAATCGGCCCACATCGGACCAAAAATCCGAGCTTCAAGTAAGTAAAATAAGTAAAAAAAAAAAAACAAAACTATTTAATAATAAGCCTTTCGACACTACTCAAAATTCCTTTTAATATTTTTTTATTGAAATTATTTAAATAACCTAACACAAATTAATTAATTTATTACTTTGAATGAAAATTTATTTAAACACTTAAATAATTCTTTTAATAAATTTTTTACACCCATCGCATTTTATAATTTTTGTTTATATTTTTAAATTTAACTGAAAAATAAATTTTTTGAGAAAATTATAAGATTTTGGAGTTTTGAAGACAAGAATTAGAAAATATGAAGAAAAATTTAAGAAAATTTTAATATTTTAGGATTTGTATGCAATTTAAAATGAATTTTTTTAAAAAGCATTTATTGAAAAATAGTTAATTTTAATGCATGAATTTATATTTTATCAATTAAAATGAGGGTATTTTAAGAAATAATATTAAAAAAGGTTGTTACAGAAATTTTAAAAGGGTGTTAAAAGCTCTCACAAAGGGCCAAGGCCTTTCCATTTGGGCTTTTTAACCATTTTTTTTTTAATTTCTCTTATATCTCTTACTTCATATCTACAAATTCATCCTTCATGTTTTAAATTGTATAAAAAATAAAATAAAAAATTTAATTAAAGTCACCTACATTATTTTCTTAATTTTTTTTTCTGGTACAAACTCTTTAAACCTACAATTTTTTTTTTTGATGAACTGTAAAAGAGTAACAACTTCATCTAATAAATAAGCACAAACCTAAGTGACCTCTCTTCTTTGTACTTTCTTAAATTTTGGAGAGGGGTAACACAGAAAGAGAAACCAAACTTGCGATGGGTAACTCAAGTTGATGCTTTTTTCTTTTTAAAAAGCATAAAACTTGGCACTCATTGTTTGAGGGGTAAAAAGTCAGCATGACCAAAGGTTGCCTTGCGCGAATTGTGCTCTCTTTGGTTAAGGCGCAAGGGGATTTGCTCATAGAAAATTTCCTTTGCTTCGTGTTCAGAAGGTCAAGCAATGTGTGGTCAATTTGTTAATGCTAGGAGGAAACTTGCCCTAAGTCAAATGTGAGGCTTTGTCAAAGGCCAACCCGCGATTTTCTCTGAGATATTTAGGCACGAAACCAGTCCACTGACGGTCATGCAATACGTCCACCAACGATCATGTAGTACGTCCACCCATGATTATGTAGTGCATCCACTAACGATCGTTGATCAATACTAGGGCGGTGGTTTTGTCTACCTATAAAAGCCCAACTAGGTAAGTAAGAGTTTCTTCGTTTTGTTTTTCGGCTAAACTCACTCTCTTTATCTCTTTCTCTCTCTCTCTCTGTCTAGTGTGGCTGCAGAGGATTAGCCATAAACTGACTTAACTTGTTTACTGCATATGCAATCTCAGGTCTGGTTAACACAACATATTGTAACCCTCCAAAGGCTTTTCTATATTGAGCTGAGTCAACAAATTTTTCTCCCACATATTTGCTCAACTTTTCAGTAGTTGCCAATGGTGTATCTAATCCATTGCAGTTCTTTAGATCAAACTTGGTGAGCAGTTCCTTTAAGTATTTAGTTTGAGACAATACCAGAGGTTCTTCATTTCTTGTAACTTCAATGCCAAGGAAGAAATTAAGTTGTCCCAAATCCTTAAGAGCAAAAGCATTTCCCAGATTGTAAATGAGCTGCTCTATTTCAACCTGATTGCTCCCAATGACTATGATATCATCAACATAGACTAACAAGATAATTAAATCACTTTCATTTTGTTTGAAAAATAGAGATGTATCTGATTTTGCTCGATAGAACTGCCATAATTCAAGAACTGATCTTAATTTATCAAACCAGGCTTTTGGTGCCTGCTTCAAACTATAGAGTGTTTTCTTCAATTTACAAACATGACTTGGGTGGTCTATATTCACAAATCCTTCAGGCTGAGGCATATAAATTGTTTCTGTTAACTCCCCATTCAGAAATGCATTGTTAATATCAACCTGTCTCAACTTCCAGTTATTCATCACAGCCATGCTTAGAATAATTTTAATAGTAGCTGCTTTTACTACAGGACTGAAAGTTTCCTGATAATCCATTCCTTCAGTTTGTAAGAAACCCTTTGCCACTAACCTGACTTTATATCTATTTATTGTTCCATTTGAGTTTTGTTTTACTCGAAAAATCCATTTATTTCCCACAAGTTTCATATTTTGATCTGGTGGAACCAGACACTAAGTCTGATTTTTAATCAATGCATCAAACTCATCCTGCATAACTAGCTTCCAGTTCCTATCACTCAATGCTTTAGCAATACTTGATGGTGTTTCTAGGGACAAGACTTTTTCAGTATTATAAGCTTTAGGCTTAAATCTTCCAACTTTGGCTATGGTTATCATGGGGTGTGAAGAGTTGAGTCTAGGAGTAGTTTGAGATGTTTCTAAATGTTGGTTCTGAACAGGTGTGTTGCCAGGAGCAACAAAATGATCTGAAGTATTTTGAGTTTCTGAGTGTATGTTTGAAGCATTGTATGGCACTTGATTAGTTTAATTTTGATTGTTGTCAAAATTTTGATCATCAGAGGGAGCAAAATCTAGAATTAGATGCTCAGAAAAATTTGAACTAGCTTCTGTTGTCTCATGACTATGACTTTCAGAAGGAAATGATATTGTGATGAATTTATTAAAAGAGTTTACTGACTCTGGTAATTGATTTTGTTTTGAACTCATGAATTTTGAATCAATTTTGAAAGGAAACGAAATTTCATTGAAGTTAACATGTGCTACTATGTAAATCATTCCATTTGAGTTTAGACACATGTAGCCTTTGTGAAAGTGGCTGAAACCTAGATTGACACATGTAGAGGTATGAAAATCGAATTTATGTTTGTTGTAAGGTCTTAAGAAAGGATAGCACTCACAATCGAATATTTTGATAAGGGAATAATCTGCTTTCTTTGAGTAGAGAGACTCAAAAGGTGTTTTGTCATTTAAAATAGGTGTGCTAGTTCTGTTTATTAGATAAGTAGCATTAGAAAAGGCTTCTCACCAAAATTTCAAGGGTAATCCAGATTGAGCAAGAAGTGTCAATCCAGCTTCTGCAAGGTGTCTGTGTTTTCTTTCAGCTTTCCTATTTTGTTGATGGGTATATGGGCAGGAATATCTCAAAAAAATACCTTAATGCTTCAGGTATGGTTCAAAAGCTTTATATTCTCCCCCCCCCATGTCACACTGTAAGGCTTTAATCTTTAGATCAATACTTTTCTCAATTTGGTTTTTGAAAGAAATGAATGTTGTGAGTGCCTGTGATTTTTGTGTCAATCCATAAATCCATGTGTAACTAGTTTTGTCATCAATGAAGGCCATATAGTATCTAAAACCTTGATTTGATTCAGTGGGAGCAGGACTCCAAAGGTCACTGTGAATAATTTTAAGAGCTTTGGAGGTCTTTGTTTCACTGTTTTTAAAAAATAATTTATGTTGTTTTCCAAGCTGACAAGCATCACAGAAAGATAAACCAGATGTTTTATTTCCAAAAGAAATATTACAAGCCGACAGGGTTTTTACAAGAGCATTGATATTAGGATGACCTAATCTCATATACCACAGATCAAGCACATAGTTGCTTGTACAAGTTTTATAACAACTAACAGAAAACATGGATTCAGGTCCAGGTATTTTATTTACTGTAAGTAAACTAGAAGTAGCAGCAGAGGAAAACAGAATGGACTTGAATTGACTGGAATCGTGAGGCAAACTTAGTAGCTTGTACAAACCATCCTTAGCTATTCCTTTCAAAAGAACACTCCATCTTCTCTTGTCCTTAACAACACAAGAAGTTTTATTGAATTCAATGGAAACATTATTATCAAGTAGTAATTTTGAAATGCTAATCAAGTTTTTGGTTATCTCTGGAACATAAAGTATATGATTAAGTTTGATATGAGATAATGTGTGTGAATCAAGTGTGCTGAGCAGTGAGTGACCAACAGAAACTATTTTGAGTTTAGCTTCATTACCTACTGCCAGCTGATCACTTCTTTTGTATTCTGAACTGATGTTGAGATTGTTGAAGTCATTCGAAATGTGATTTGTTACTCCACTATCAAGATACCAAGCTCCATCTCTGTATCCTCCATTCTCAGCTATGTAAGCACTTCTCCTATTGGACATTTGGTTTGGCACATAGTTCTTCTTGAACCTGTGCAGCCGGTGAGCAAAGAGTGATTTTTCCCAAATGATCTGGCATGGTCCCTTAGGTTCTTCTTCATCGGTAAGATTTTTATCTTTGAATTTGTCTGATGGATTCATGAATTGATTGAAATTGTTTCCACCAGACTGTTTTCCATTTGAGCTTCTAGCTGGTCTTCCACTATAGTTGTTGTTGTTTCCACAAAAATTGAAGTTTGACTGCCAGTTCCTCCTTTGATTTCCTCTGTGATAAGCTAAATTGGCTTGATAATTTATGTTACTAACATAGTGTTGGTATTCAATTCTGGTTTCATGACTCAACAACATTCCATACACATCCGAGAGAGATGTGCCTTCAGGTTGAGCATTGATTGTGGTAACTATTGAATCATATTCAGATCCAAGGCCAGCAAGTAAGCATAGCACAAAGTCTGCACCACTCATATTACTTCCAGCAGCTCTCAGTGCATCAAGAGTGGTTTTCATCTTAGTGTAGTACTCATGGATATTCAAGGATCCTTTCCTTGTGGTTTGAATTTGAGTCCTCAGATGAAGAACTCTAGCTCTAGATTTGGCTCTAAACTGAGTTGCAGGAATTTGCCACACATCCAGAGAAGATCTGGCTTCAATTACAGCACTAAGAACTTCTTCACTTAAGGTTGAAAGCAACCAGCTCATCAGCTACTGATCATTTCTCCTCCAGATCTGGAATTGTGGATTTGGAGTTGTGATCACAGTTTGATCACTGTCAATATTAACTATAACATGATTTGGTGGACTCTTTGAGTTATCAATCAAATCTTCCAGATCATTTGCATTGATCGTTGCTATCACTTGAGATTGCCATAGTAGATAGTTGTTGTTAGTAAGCTTGATAGATGTGTTGAAGATAAGTGAGCTGAGAACAGAGGTGCTGATATTTGAGATTTGATTTGTGTTTACAGTTGAGCTTGAGGCTCCATTTGTGTTTGTTTGATTTTCATTACTCATCATAGTTGCTTCTCAAAGCTCTGATACCATGTTAGATTTCTAGGATCATTTGAGTAATGAATTGTAACTGATTCATTTATATCTAAGAGCTTTTCCATACAGCTTATTAATTTGTTATACAAAAACAACCACACAGAAAGCATGTGAACCAAAAATTCCATCACAACAGTTAACTCATAACTAATTAACTGCATCACATAACAGTTGTGGAATCTCTGTATAGCTGTTCTACCAACTGGAATATTTTTCCTCTGCATGTGTGGATTGCATCACTTCACTTGTGTGAACACCTTCCTTGGTTAACAAGTAAATTCCAACTGGTATTCCTACGTGAGATGATCCATGTTCAGCTTCATTCTCTAATTTAACATTGAGCCATGAGAGTTGCGGCAAAAGTATTTTCAGCAAAGGCCCAATTATTAGCTTGAGTGTCGGAGGGGTTTTTCCGATGCCCTGTCTAACCGTTTGTTCTGAATACAAGTAGATTGTTAGAAGATGCAGGTGCTCGTCGTCGAAAGAAGTCAAGTGTTAAGGCAACGGGGTGTGAGCAGTATTCGTCTCCTATCAAGTAAATTCAAGTGTTGAGGTGGTCATCTGGTCGTAACATAGCTCGACCAAATATTAGCATCAACATTTTGACGTTGTTTATGGGGACGGGACAAAAAGCTACTTTTGGAAATGAGTAAGCAAACATTAATGTTGGAGCAACGCTTAAAGGTCGGGATTCAGAATAAACGAATTTGCCACCTTACGAGAATAGAAAATGAAGCGAATGATAGGGCAATGCATGAGCGAATAGAGTAGATGGAATGCTAAATGGAAACCCTTATAGTTGTTCTGCATGAATCGAGGCAAGGACAAATGTGGCTTGGTAGGAGAGATAAAAAGTTAAATTTTCCATAACCTGCTCGACCAAGCGAAGGCGAGCAGGCAATCATTCATAAATATTTTCTAAGGCAAGACTTTAATGTCTCAAAGCCTTTTCAAGGTGGGACAAAAAGTTAAATTTTCCATAACCTGCTCGACCAAGCAAAGGTGAGTAGGCAATCATTCATAAATATTTTCTACGGTAAATATAAGGCCTTGAAGTCTCGAAGCCTCCTCGAGGAGAGAACAAAGTCAAAGTTTGCTAGGATCTGCTCGTTAGCAATACGATGAACAATCAATTGTTTGTAAATTATTTTCTAAAGCAAATATAAGACTTAGTCTTGAAGCCTCCTTAAGGTAAGACCAAAGTTAAGATATAGTAACACTTATTCATCAGCAGCAAGGCGAGCAAGTAATCATTTATGAACATTTAAAAGGATAAGAAAAGACTCATAACATTGAAGAAAAAGAAGTACATCGTTTTACAAAAAAGTTTGTTGATTAAAAGAGATATCTTGTTACATTTTAAGAATATTGAGGGTGTAGGGGAGGATCTACTCTCGATGAGTTATTGCCAGCAGGAAGAATGGTGGTCTCGCCAACTGCAGTAGGGTCTCTTTCTTCTGCATCTTTTTTGGCTGCATATTCGTTTATATATTCAGTAACACTAGCAGCCAGCTCGTCCATTTTTCAGGTCGAGATGTTGCTTCTCCAGGACAGTCATGATACATCGATAAGAGTGCTTGAACCTCTCGTCGTAGTTATCCTCGACCTCTTTTTTCAGAGCCTTGATCTCTTTCTGGTAAGCTGCTTGAAAAGACTCCAATTGATAATCATAAGAGGCCTTCTGGCTTGCAAGCTCTTCCTTAACATTGGTTAGCTGCTTCTCGAGTTAAGCCACCCTAGCTTTATAAAGATGTAACTACTCTATAAGCTTTAAGTTCTCGAGATGAAGCTAATTTAATTTCTCCTCAACAGCGTCTGCTCTTTTCTTTGAAGGTTAAATGTCACTCTACATTTTCCTATCATAACGAGCAACTTTTGCTTTGTATTAATTGGCCATGGTGCCCATTTGGAATGCACTGAGCTGAAAAGCGCCTAACAGATCCTTGAGTGTACGACCTTCAATATCCTTGAGATCCTTCTTCTTTATCAGCTTGTTATACTCGTTTATATATGGGACCATATATTCTGGTTGCTTATGTAGAAGTTGAGATTTCTGAGCAGCCGGAGGAGGAGAGGTGGTAAGACCTTTGTCACTAACAGCCCGACTTGTTTTACTCACCTTAGATAGAGGAGGCGAGAAAGTCTTTAGAGGATAAACCTTTTTCTATAGTATCAAGGTTCTTCACTGGAGAATCTTTGCTCGAATTCCCTTTAGCACGACCAGAATGGGGGCATTTCCTTTTCAAGGCTTTGACCACAACATCTTCTATATTGTTGGCTTCTGACATTCAATAGTGAGTCGACCAAGCTTTAGATAGAAAGTAAATCTCTGCACGAGCAAGAGTTAACTAAGATGACCTTAACTCTCTTCAGCAATCTGCTATTAATGTTGTAGATCGCACTCTAAGAATCTGCAGCACAAGACCAGATCAAGTTAGAATGGTATAATCCAACTTAGGGAGTAGAATGAAAAAACATCTTAAGCCGGCAAGCAACCTGGAGTCGAGAAATGGGAAGTAACATGAATTTTTCGGCCATCTATAGATGCTACTTGACCCCAGTTACCCCCAGCAAAAAAGAACTTGCTCTTCAATTTTCCACCACCCGTAGTGGGGATGTCAGTTATGGGATTTCTCGTCTTAGTGCTTGACATAAAGTAATACCAGCCTCCATCTTTTAGACCACTATTCAGTTGGTATAGGTATTTTATTTCTTCAATAAAAGGCTCACTCTGCACACATCTATTCTATAAAACGAACAGATTAGAGATTACTCATACCCATTAAGGTTTAACTGGCCAAGAGCTAAATTTATTCTTCGAAGCACTCGAACAAAATAAGGCTGTAAGAGGAGCTTTGATTGACACTAGAAAGTGTACATTTAATAAGTCTAAAATTATTAATTTTTCACTTATAGTGTTGATTAATGCGCTCATTATTCCTAAATTTTCTTAACGCTCCCCTAATACATTTTTATGTTAAAATTAATTTATAATATATTAATTTTTATATTTTAAATATTTCAAGAATAAAAAATGAGAATTGGAACTGAAAGCGGGAATAAAGAAAATTTATTGGAGCCATTTGGAATACATTATTGAGGAGATGTAATAAAAAATAAAAAAATAAAAAATAAAGGAAGTGAGCCACGATAGGTAAGTTAAGAATTAAATGACATAATAACTAACTAGCAAAATAAATGTAAAATACAAATATGAGAGAGTGTTAAAACCATAATTTAAAATCTTAAAATGGATCCCAAAGCCTTAGCATATTTTTAGATTGATTCCTATTAATTTTGTTTCCTGCATTTAATTTTTTTCATTTAACAATTGATTATTAGATTTTAAATTCCCTATGATTTGACTCCGGACTCATCGGATTATATTATGACTAGACACTCTTATACTTGGGAGTAAAAAGTACTTTTGAGTCGTGTCAAGCCTCATCCTTGGTTTAAAGCACTCTAGGAACATGGTAACATATCCTCATGGGGGGCGGCTAGGTGTGTCATTTTTACCAAGAACTCTAAGATCTACATCACTAGATGTTTGCGGTGAAAAACATCGTGACCAAGTACTCATGAGCAAAACATGCTCTCTTTAGCCTAGACCGACTCCTCGAGGAAAGCCATCCCCGATGAGGTGTGAGGCTGGTCACGTAAGATGATTAGGCTTAAAAATGCATGAGGAGAGACCAGAATCAAGTCAGATTAAAGACTTGTTCAAAGGTCAACCCAAAGGATTCCTCTAATGAATTCGGGCATCAAAACCACTCAACGGTAGTTATGCTGCCCACTTACCCACGATTGTGTTACCAACCTAGTAATGGTCATAGGGTTTACGCCAATTTTTGGTTGGGTATAAAAGTTACAGAAAACGGAGGTAAAAGGGTTGGATAACTTTTCATTCTCAAATATTTTGTCTCTCTTTCTTTAGGAAATTTTTCCTCTTTTTTTTATTTTTTTGGGTAATTAAGCATATTCATTTAAGGCAATTGAAATTAAACCATGGGATTAGTGGCAGAAGTGTTTTCCAAGTATACCCAAATTGTTGACTTGAGTATTAGAGGATTTATGCCCAAAAAACTTCCGACGTCCCTTCATTGGTTGTTGTGAACGCAGGCGTTCTTGGAAGAAGAGTTCGAGGTTGCAAGAACTTGATCAATTGAGAGGAAGTAACACAGAGCCATCTCCCCAACAACAACAAATTTAAGTGTTGATGTGGTTATCTAGTAGCTACACAACATGACCAAAATTATGCATAAACACCAAGAATACTATAAACTTTCCTAAGCCTATTTAAATCATCTACAGTAGTGCTGCATGTCATGTTGTCTATGGAGTAATTGTTGGCTAGAGTTCTACTACTCATTTTTCTTTCTTCTTTGGTCGTACTTCCTCTGGTGAGGACTCTTCACCCCTATCCTCACCAGAATCTCTCTTCTGATTCTCACTCAAAGCCTGCTCTATATTAGAGGCCTCACCAGTATCGATGTTATTGGCTCATTTTCTTTAAATGAGGTCGAAGCCTCAGGAGACATCCTACTAGCATTGTCTCTAACACTAGTATTACCTACAATTTCTAGAGGGATTTTCGGGTTAAAAATGAGTTCTTTAAGTAAATTGGGTAAAAACTCTAATTCATCATTAACATAAACTATTTTCTCTTTGCCTTTGACATCTTTCAAGTAAACTTAGAGCTACTACCAAAAATCCACAAAGCTAAGCAAAAATAATAAATACCCAGTGGTGATGTGTTAGAAACAGTACCTAGGGCAAAGAAAAATCAAAAGTAAAGCAGTTTGCGCAAGTTGTTCTCCGGCGAAAAGGATTGACTTGGTAACTAGAAAAAAACAAAGGAAAGGAAAGAAAGAGAGAAAATGATTTAGGAAATTAAGGATTTTAGGGAAGTGAAAAGTTTTTAATTGGCCTGTCATTTAATAAAGTACGCCTCGATGATGCTGGAACCGCCCATTCAAAATTTAAACACTTGGTCTAGCGTGCCATGTACATGCATCTAAGACGACGCAATTACTTGGGTGAACAAAGCAGTCAACTACCAAGGAAGCAAAAAATACTTTCAACAGCGTCTTGCTACAAGAGTTGAGCAACTAAAAAGACAGTCTAGTCAAATAGAATATATTAGGTTTTCAATTTTGATTCATTTCACTCTTAACACTAGAAATTAAGGGACTAGTGTTTGAGGAGTAAAATAGAATATATTAAGTTTCCAATTTTGATTCATTTCAATCTCAACACTAAAAATTAAGGGACTAGTGTTTGAGGTGTAAAAAGTGAGCATGATCAGAGGTTTCCTCGCGCAAATCGTGCTCTCTTTGGTTAGGACGCAAGGGGATTCACTCGAGGAAAAATTTTCTCTGCGTTGCGTGCAGGAGGTTAAGCATGCATGGTTGGATTGTTGACGGGAGGAGAAAACTGAAATACTATCTAGGCAACCAAGAGGGGGGGTGAATTGGGTTTTTTTTTAAAAATTAAACTAAGCAAACCACACAACAATTTAAACTAATGCCTTAACAAATATGAAAACAATAAGTTCAATAAAGCACAATAATAAATGAGTAAGGGAAGAGAAAGCAAACTCAATGATTTTTACGTGGTTCGGCTATCCCCACCTACATCCACGCCTCCAAGCAACCCAAGCTTGAGGATTTCACTATCCAAGCCTTCCAAGGCTTCAAATGTTTACAATTGACTTCCAAGGTGTCAATGGACCTTTACAATCAAGAGATTATCTCCCAATCTCTTCACCCCAAGTGTTTCTCACACTTGTACACTCACAATTTGATGAGAAATGAAAAATACAACAAACAACTCTCTTTTAGAGTGGATATACAAATGATAGCTCAATGAAGATTTAATCAGAATGATTTTCGAATTTGAAGCTCAATATATGTTGTGTGCACTTGTTTATGCTTGCCAAGATTACCAAAAATGATTTGGATTTGAGTTTATATAGATGGAGCTAAAAACTAGCCGTTATGCACTTTTTTGCTCATAACCGGATTACCGTTTATGGTTTCCGAATTCCGCTTGCATGTTACCGTTAAGGCAAAAATTTGAATTTTTGAGTATCCTAATGCCGCTTGTGATATCCGGATTGCCGTTTATGCTCCGAACCTTTCTGCCTCAGAATCGGATTACCGTTTAAAGACAACCGGATTACCGTTTATGCTCCACAAGCTTTACGCCCCATAACCGACTTCCGTTAGCACAACCGGATTGCCGTTTATGCTCCGAAGCTTTTCGCCAATAACCGGATTACCGCTTACGAAATCGGGATTGCGCTTTTCATCCGGAGAGTTTCGCCCATAACCGGATTGCGTTAAGATAACCGGATTGCCGCTTTCCATTCGGATGAATTCTGCCCCGTAACCGGAATTCCGTTTATCATATCCGGAATGCCGCTTGCTACAGTAACGGTACAGTGCACTGTTTGCCAAAATTATATTTTGACCCCAAAAGTTTATGAAACTATAGTATGGCCCAAAATGTTATACAAATTTGCAGTTAAGTCCAATTTCAGAATTTCTTAATAATAATTTGTGAATCCCAAAACTTTCTGAAATTATGATATCGCCCAAATGTTATGAAATGTTTCAAATAAATCCTTCTCTAAAATTTCAAGCAATATTTGTTGATTTCAAAGTTTTCAAAATTCTTTCAATTAAACCATAAACTTGAAAAACAACCAATTTCATAAAATCATTTTTCCATTAGATATAAAACCTTTATAATGTGAAAATAATGATTTATTAAAATGTATGAAAAATAATTTAAGCTTTCAAAAACTTAATCATTCTTAATTTTGTTTGTTATCATCAAAATC
This sequence comes from Atalantia buxifolia, assembly GCA_030444775.1. NCBI lineage: Eukaryota > Viridiplantae > Streptophyta > Magnoliopsida > Sapindales > Rutaceae > Atalantia > Atalantia buxifolia. Next base: position 1,426,291 of record CM059834.1, read on the forward strand.
AACATTATGTTAACATAAATGTTAACAATCTCCCCCTTTTTGATGATGACAAACCTTTCATGTATTTAAAAAATGATTCCATAAATGTTATCCTTAAATGTAAGCTTCTTTTACAATTTGCCAATTAACAAATTTAAATACATGTATTCTTCTCCCCCTCATCATCAAAAAGAAAAACTTAATTGGCAAAAAAAAAAAAAAGAGTAGAAAATTTTTATAAATTTAAAAACATGTATTCTTCTCCCCCTTCATCATTAAAAAGAAAACTTAAAGGAAAAGAATAAGAGTAGTAAATTTTTATAAATAAAAAAAATGTATTCTTCTCCCCCTTCTCATCAACCATCACCTCAAATACAAGTTTAACAATATTACTCCCAAATTATCATATAAAACAACCATGTAATCAAATTATCATCATATCTTTAAAATTCATCAAAATCAACATCATAATCACATCTCAAAACAATACTCAAAATGCATATTATTCTCCTCCTTTTGAAAACATCAAAAATGAAATATTATTTTGTCTCCCCCTTTGGACAACAAAAAAGTTCAAAATGCATATTAACAAAAATCATATTGTATGCTCCCCCTAAATATATGGCCAATTTAAAATTTTAACCAAAATGATTTTATCCAAAAAAAATCATATTTATCTCCTCCTTTATCATAAAAAATAAATAGATGTAATCGAAACAAAATAATTCGATGAAGATATTACCCATTTTGTGCGAGCAAAAATTTCGCAAAGTCTCTCCTAAAAATGAACAAATCCTCGAATACGCAACATGGTTAAAAACACTTCCAAATAAGCTTAAACAATTATAACAAACCAACAACTCCATCAATTTATCAAGTAATACATATATAACCATCAATTATCAAAATTACTATAAATCCATGCTTACACAAAAAAAAAAAAAGAACATCTCAATGATTAATCAAGAAACAAAAACAATAAGCATGCAATTAACTAAAAAGTTATAACATAACAATTATCATCCTCAAAAACAACAATGCATATGAAAATGTAGGTGCACAATTTAATAAAGAACCAAGGTAAAATCTATAAGGTGAGCACACATGGAAGAGGTACTTTAAAATACCCGAAATACACAAATTCGGTTTTGTAAAATAATGAGTGAAATGGATAAATTTAAACTGATTGTATTGATCCAAGAAATGATTTAAGGTAAGATATAATATGATTGAATCAAAAATTGGTGAAAGAAAGCTTAGATTTGAAGAGAGAGAAACGGAGAGGTACTGTTCACGCATGAGAGATGATGATGAAATGATGAAGAACAAGTGAAGAAATAATGATTGGAAAGTGCTTAATGAAGGTTAAATGCATGGGTAATGGTTTGAGAGATTGATCTTGGCATGAAATGAAGTGAGAAATAAAGGAAAATTGAATGAAAATAGAGGAGAGCCACTCACGGTTTTGGAGAGAGAGAGAACATGTGAAAAATGAAGAAGAAAAGATGAATAGCTTATAAACATACGAATCCGGCTATCCGAATGTGCTTAACCTTATCCGGTTATGTCCAAGAAATGAAGATTGCGAATCCGGTATACCGGTTTGAAATAACCGGTTGTCCGAATGTGTTCCAGTAAGCACCAAACCAAATCCGGTTTGCCGGATTTAATAACCGGTTGACCGGTTTTTGTCCAGAAATAAAACTCTCAAACGGCTTACCGATTTTTGCCAATCCGGTTATCCGAAATTTAATCCGAGAGCAACCAAAGCCAATCCGGCTTTCCGTTTGCTGAATCCGGTTATCCGGATTTAATCTAGAGAATAATCAATAAGAGAAACGGTTTTTCGGTTGATAGGAAACGGTATACCGGTTAATACTTGGAAATAATTTTAACTCTTATTGAATTTTGGTAAGCTCTTAGACATGTATTATACACACCAATTTATTTTTGGCTTAAAAATTGATTGATTTTAAATCATTTTGTGATTTAAAACAATTCAATAAGCCTTTTAATGCATGAAATATAAATGCAAACATATAACTCATCTATCATGCATACACATCATACAATCATCAAAATCAAACACACCACTTATCTGTCATGCTTAAACACTTCAAAAACATTAATATCAAACAAATCCATCATAATGAGTTGATAAGCTATGATCATATATATATATAACCATACATCATAATAAAGCACTCAATGTTATACATAATGATAATTCCATCATGTAAGCATACAAGCATACTTTCACAAATTCAAGCTATTATCTATTTATCATGATCCATTCAACAAAATCAATATGGCAAGAATTGTTACCAAAACAATTAAATCATCTTGCCTCATCATTTTCTCCTAGTTCATGATCAAGTGATTACACTCACTAGCTTTCATCAAGGAACTCTCCACCATTCCTTGATTGTGGTACCTACAAAGAAAATATTCAAGTTGTGCCTTTTGGTACCCAAATACTCTTGGGTCCTTGAATGTTAGCAATGGTTCCTTTTGGAACCCAAACACATTTTACTCCATAATATACTTTTCTTTTAATAGGACAACCACGCTTCATGTGACCGTTTTGATTACAATAATGACAAACAATTTTATGATCGCTTGTGGAGGTAGCCTTAACAAAATAATTCTTATAATATTTTTGTTTCAAGTTAGGCTTATATCCAAGTCCTCCTTTATCAAATACACATTTTTGAGAGTTGAGCAATTTATCTAAGTTCTGTTGACCATTTGTGAATTTTAACACAATTTCATTAAGCTCATTGCTCCTCTTCTTAAGCACTTCATTTTCTTTCATTAATTCATCAACATGTGATTTCTCATGCTCATATGAAGTACTTTGTTTACATGTAAATGATGCAATCCTATCATGTAGCATTTCATTATCTAATTCCAATTCTTTGATCTTTTCATTTAATGAAGCATTAGATTTTTGCAAGGCATCTTTTTCATTTTTCAAGTCATTTACATGTGATTCTAGATGCTTGTGTGAAGTGCTGGGTTTCTCATTTGATAATGCAATTCTATCATGCAATGTTTTATTTTCTAGTTCTAATTCATTTATCTTCTCATTCAATGAATCAATGCATTTTTTCATGGCATCATTTTCATTTGTAAGTTCTAGCATTTTCTTCTTAAGGCAAACATTCTTTTTACCCATTTTCATCAATTCATCATGCAATTCTTTAAAGGCATCATGTAATTCATCATATGTAGGAAGATCACTTACCTCATCAAATTCATCATCCGATTCATCTCCAATTGCCATAAGTGCCAAATTCGACACTTTATGAATTTCTTCCTCATTTGTAGTCTCCTCATACACAACTTCAAGTTTCTTCCAAATTTCGTAAGCATTAGAACAATTTGAAACTCTATCAAATTCCTTTTTATCTAAGGCACAAAATAAAGCATTCATAGCCTTAGAATTTAAAGACATATTTTTCCTATCCAACTCACTTAAAGCATTTTTCCTAGGAATGAATGAATCATTACAAACAACTTCCCAAATTTCATAATCTAAAGCTTGTAAATAAATTCTCATCCTAGTTTTCCAATAAGGATAGTCATTACCGTCAAAGAACGGTGGTCTAATTGTGGATTGTCCTTCCCTAAAGGTTGAGTCATTATGGGTTGCCATGGATCTTTAACTCTAAACGTTAAGTCTACACAAGAGCACCTTGCTCTGATACCAAATGAAATACTATCTAGGCAACCAAGAGGGGGGGTGAATTGGGTTTTTTTTTTAAAAATTAAACTAAGCAAACCACACAACAATTTAAACTAATGCCTTAACAAATATGAAAACAATAAGTTCAATAAAGCACAATAATAAATGAGTAAGGAAGAGAAAGCAAACTCAATGATTTTTACGTGGTTCGGCTATCCCCACCTACATCCACGCCTCCAAGCAACCCAAGCTTGAGGATTTCACTATCCAAGCCTTCCAAGGCTTCAAATGTTTACAATTGACTTCAAGGTGTCAATGGACCTTTACAATCAAGAGATTATCTCCCCAATCTCTTCACCCCAAGTGTTTCTCACACTTGTACACTCACAATTTGATGAGAAATGAAAAATACAACAAACAACTCTCTTTTAGAGTGGATATACAAATGATAGCTCAATGAAGATTTAATCAGAATGATTTTCGAATTTGAAGCTCAATATATGTTGTGTGCACTTGTTTATGCTTGCCAAGATTACCAAAAATGATTTGGATTTGAGTTTATATAGATGGAGTTAAAAAACTAGCCGTTATGCACTTTTGCTCATAACCGGATTACCGTTTATGGTTTCCTAATTCCGCTTGCATGTTACCGTTAAGGCAAAAATTTGAATTTTTGAGTATCCGAATGCCGCTTGTGATATCCGGATTGCCGTTTATGCTCCAGAACCTTTCTGCCTCGTAACCGGATTACCGTTTAGCACAACCGGATTGCCGTTTATGCTCCACAAGCTTTCTGCCCCATAACCGGACTTCCGTTTAGCACAACCGATTGCCGTTTATGCTCCGTGGTTTCTGCCCAATAACCACGATTACGCTTAAAATCCGGATTGCCGCTTTCATCCGAGAGTTTTACGCCCATAACCGGATTGCCAAGATAACCGGATTGCCGCTTTCCATTCGGATGAATTCTGCCCGAACGAATTCCGTTTATCATATCCGGAATGCCGCTTGCTTCATAACGAATGTGACAGTGCACTGTTTGCCAAAATTATATTTTGACCCCAAAAGTTTATGAAACTATAGTATGGCCCAAAATGTTATACAAATTTGCGATTAAGTCCAATTTCAGAATTTCTTAATAATAATTTGTGAATCCCAAAAATTTCTGAAATTATGATATCGCCCAAATGTTATGAAATGTTTCAAATAAATCCTTCTCTAAAATTTCAAGCAATATTTGTTGATTTCAAAGTTTTCAAAATTCTTTCAATTAAACCATAAACTTGAAAAACAACCAATTTCATAAAATCATTTTTCCATTAGATATAAAACCTTTATAATGTGAAAATAATGATTTATTAAAATGTATGAAAAATAATTTAAGCTTTCAAAAACTTAATCATTCTTAATTTTGTTTGTTATCATCAAAATCAACATTATGTTAACATAAATGTTAACAAAAACCTGCCCCAAATTAGCTGTGAGGCTTGGTCAAAAGCCAACCCGCGATTTTCTCCAAAATATTCAGGCACTAAACTAGTCCACCAACAGTCATGCAATGCGTCCACCAACGATCATGCAGTACATCCACGGACGATCATGTAGTGCATCCACTAGATCAATACTGGGTGGTGGTTTTAACTACCTATAAAAGCCCCAACCAAGTAAGTAAGAGTTTTTTCTTTTTCTTTCTCTCTCTCTCCCTCCCTTTATGACTACTCAATCTCTCTCCTTTAGTTTTTCTAAGGAGTTAACTAAAAGCTTTCTTATTAAAATAGCAAACAAAGTTAAGCCATGAGAGTTACGACAAAAGTTTTTCCAACAAAGGCCTGATTGCTGACTTGAGCCGGAGAAACATCCAACACTCTATTTAACCGTTTGTTGTGAATGCAGGTGGATTTTTTAGGAGGTGCTTGTCGTTGAAAGAAGTCAAGTGTTACGGTAAGAAGGTGCAAGCAGGATCCGTCTCCCATCAAATAAATTCAAGTGTTGAGGTAGTCATCTTGTCTCAACATAACTTGACCAGATTTCAGTATCAACACTTATATTTCTATGTTACAAGAACAATTGATGCGCCTCCTCTCTCAAGTAGTAAAAAGTATCTACACTCCAAGGTCTAAAACTCATGCTTATCTCGCTGTATCAACTTCTAGTACCACCATTTTTAAGATTGATCAAGTTTTTAATTTTATGTTGCTTGAATATTAAAGGCCAAGTTTTTATTCCCTTTGTGATACTTGTATGTGTGTGTGTGTGTGTGTGTATAAACCTGATATGAAAAACAAAGAGAGGTATAAAGATTAAAATTAGAAACTTATGAATCCAAATTTTATAACAAAGAAGAAAAGGGGTTTGAAATGGGAGAGAGAAAGAGCCTAATAGCAGAATTTCTTTTTCTTTTCTTTTCTTTTCATTTTTTTATGTTTTAAGTATTGTTGCAAGGGTTTATTAAGGAAGAAAAGCAAACAAAGATTAATTTAGGAATTAAAATGACACATAAGAAAGTTAGCTTTAATAGGATATTGAGGGGTACAAAAAGTCTGTTAACATTTATGTATCCATAATATTGATTTTGATGATAACAAACTTGATTAAGATTAATTTAAAAGCTCAAATTATTTTTTCATATATTTTCATATTATAGAAGGCTTTATATTCAATGAAAAGTAATTTTATGATATTAGTTATTTTCATGTTAATGATTTAAATTGAAAAAGTTTTGAGAACTTTGAAATTAGTAAATATTGCTTAAAATTCTGAAAATGAACTTATTTGACAAGTTTTATAAAGTTTTAGATCATAGTATAATTTTATAAAGTTTTGGGGCCAAACTATAATATTAGAAAATAGTTTACTGTAGCAGTTACTGTAGCAACGGCTATCCGACATCTTGATAATGGCTAGCCGACATCGAACAGAATTGAAGAGTAGTCTCTGGACACTAACGGCAATCCGACATCTTCAAAACGACGATCCAACAATTTAAAATTTTGTCCAACGGTAACTTGCTCAAAGTCAAAACGGCGATCCGACAGTGAGTAGAAAGTCAACAACGGCTATATTTCAGCTCCAACTATAAATAAGCTCAATCAAATTCAAATAAAAGCAATTCCAACGATTATCATTGAGCAAACTATTGAACATATAACTTTCATTGAGTTTTAAATCCTTGTATTCATCTCATTCATTCACACATTGAGCTTTCATTTGTGATCAAACACATTGTGTGAGAGAAATTCATTTGTAATCCTTTTTGTAAAATCAAGTTAAGAGATTATAAGTGTTGGGATACACTTGGGTTAAGAGATTGGGGATAATCTCTTGTTGTGAAGGTCAATTGACACCTTGGAAGTCAATTGTAAGCATTTGAAGCCTTGGAGGCTTGCTTAGTGAAATCCTTAAGCTCGGTGAGTTTGGAGGCGTGGACGTAGGCAGGAATTGCCAAACCACATAAAAATCATTGTGTTTGTTTTCTCTTTCCTTATTCTCTTATTATTGTGCTTTATTGAATTTATTATTTTTTTATTCCATTAAGGCATTAGATTAAATTATTGTGTAGTTTGCTTAACTTAAATTTTAAAATTCCAATTCACCCTGCTCTTAGGTTGCTTAGATAGTATTTCAAAGTCCAAGTCTTTTTTTTTTCTTTTGCTTATTTTTAAGGTCGTATGATAAAGAAGTATATTGCCTAACAGATAGTATCACGTAACTAATTAATTTTAAAATAAATATATGTGTACGCTAATTTTATTTAGTGGATTTTTAATTTATTTTAAAATTAAAGCTGCATATGCTACGATTTTATTGAATAAGCATAAGATTCGTGAGCTTTAATGGAAAAGGTACAAATAAAATGGTGGGCGCATTCCCAAGAATATACAAGACTTCATATGTTCATTTTCTTACCAGATCTATAAACAATCAAAATTAGTGGTTTTGGTGATGCAATTAGAAGGAATAAATGGATTTTAGCTCAACTTTGGTTATTTGAACTTAAGCATTAAATTTGTTATTTTGAGGAAGAATTGTAAGATAAAGCCTTTGATCATTTTCAGGATTTGGTTGTGATGTATTTTCCTGTGCTGGGTGGTATAAAAGAGATTAAAGGTCTAAGGTAGTAATGCTAATTTGTCAATGAATTAAGAGGCTTGTATTTGATATATTTTTACTGATTATCATTGTACTTCCAAGGTTTCTACATGAAAACAATATATGATGATTTCACAGTTAATATACAATATTTTTATGCGTACAACTAAGAAGAAGAAGAAGAAGAAGATGATGGAAAAAATAGAGAATTTTTTTTTATGTAGTTTCATTGTTTTAATTATTATTTTGTTTGTTAAATTACATTTTTCTTTATTTAGATGTCGTTAATTCATGTTTATGGAATCAAAATAACTAATAAGTTTTAAAATTTTACTTTTTTTTTTGGCCACAAGGTTAAATTTAAAACTCTTTAAAATTATATAAAGCAATTTTAATAGTAAGCTGGGACACAGTCACAAATTCAAATCAATTATGAACATATGTAAAATTACACTTCACAATTTTCTAAAACTGACTGGGGACAGTATGTTGGGTCTGCTATTGGGTTGTCATCATCGATCACCACCAACGTCCCTTTCTAACGGCCTTTCTTTTCCCAAGTCTTCAATTCGAGGAACCTCGCTCCAGCTAAAGGGCCCTCGTGAAGAACCTCTCAGGAACTCAAAACAACCCCTTTCTTACTTCCTTTTGTGCCCAAATGGCTTGATTTCATATTTATATTCCATTTCTTTACCATGAAAGAACAAGTTTTGTTTTGGTGCCAATTTTAGTTCAGTTGATAATATTTCTTAAGTGGAAATAAGAGGTTTAGGATTTAGACCCACTCAAATGGGTCATGAGTAAAGAGAGAATTGATAATTGCTATTAAGATATAACTAAAAATAAAAAATAAAAAGTTTTTATATAGGTGTGATCTAGTGTGCGAGGCGAGTCACGCTTTTTTTTTAATACTGTTATACAGGACTGTTACTGATATTACATCAGATATTACAATTAATATTTACAAACAGATTATTCAGCTGAGACCTTATTCGTGGCATGTACTCCTCTAAAGTCACGCCTTAGGATTCTTTAAACCCTCTGTAATATTTGAGGGCTGTCCACTCCACTCACATTTCATGAAGAATAGACTGGCTCCATTCAATTATTTGATAATCGAGGGAGGATTGAAATTAATCCCATAATACTTTTATGGAAGTTCGAATCCTTTCACTCAACATTGTAAGTGTAAAGGTTCTCCCACTGGACCAAAAGCCCCTTGGTGAGGCGTGTCACGCTCTTACTAAGGGGTGCTAGGTCCCACAGCAGATTTCTCCAATGAAAGCTCACCGAACCTGCCGTCACATCATAACTTAGCCGATGGTGCACACTAAATCAAGCTCCAGTTTTTACATTGTAATCTACTTTCCATCAAAGCTAAATATATTTATTAATTTTCACTATTATAATGATTAATTTTCATGTTCCTGCAATATGGAAGTGTATGGACACTATTATAGACAGTACAGACATTTTAAAACTCCTGCTCTCACTATTATAAGGGTAAAAGCTCATTTAGTCCCTGTATTTTAAGATTAATATCCATTTAGTCCCTATATTTTTAAAAATACCTCGAAGCATCCCTATCGTTAAAGTATTTATACCCCTACCGTTATTTTTTATTTTTTTGGGGTTACTTTTATAATATTACCCTTTATAATAATTTTTTTTGGACATTAATAAAAAGAAAATAATTGAATTTCTAATTTAACCCTAAAAATAAAAAAAAATTATATTAATTTTCAATTGTCAAAAATTGTATGCAAACTACCAACTGTGCAAATGATGCTTGCAAAAAAATTAATATAATTTTTTTTTATTTTTTAGGTTTAAATTAGTAATTTAATTATTTTCTTTTTATTAATGTCCAAAAAAATTATTATAAAAAGGTAATATTGTAAAAATAAGTCAAAAGAAATAAAAAGTAACAGTAGGGGTATCAATACTTTAACTATAGGGATGTTTCGAGATATTTTTAAAATTACAGGAACTAAATGAACACTAATTTTAAAATACGGGGACGAAATGAGTTTTTACCCCTATTATAATGATTAATTTTCACATATATAAATGAGTGCAAGTAAGATTTTATTGAACCCGCATATGAATTATTTTAATTATTTTAAAAGTGAAGATACATGTAGTAGGATTTCATTGAATAACATTGATAAGTCCTTATTGAATAATGGTATGAATCATGTGATGGGAGCATTCTCATGCATATATATATATCTTTTTCTATAAGATCCCAGAACCGTCAAAGTTGGGTTTTCAGGGATCTTATTTCAAGAAGAGATGCTATTTTGCAAATTATGTTTTAACAACAATTTTGATAAGCTGGGCTTGGTCATAGAATTTTGTTTGTTTGGTTTTGGTAGATGATATTGTGACTTTGTGAGATAAGTCCTTGATTAATTTGGGAATTTGGTGACGATGTCCTTTAGCGTGCGTGGCTGAGAAGAGAATAAAGGAGGTAGAGAATTGAAGTTCAAGGAGAGCACATGGCATGGCTGCAAGTCAAAGATGTTCTGGAAGACCGTCATGCCGATCTAAGGCCTTAAATAAGCATTCAAAGCCAGCTCATTGTCATACTTGCGTCGTCTTTAGTAAAAAATGAACAAATATTATTATTCTTGTGCCAAAATATTGCAATTTTGATGTTTATCTGTTTTATTTTTTATTAATTTGTATTAACAGGGAATGACGCACCATATTGAATTAGGAGAAGGAATTGCGTTGAACAATCCAATGGTTAAAAAAGGAAAGGCTCAAAATTTTATTTGGAAAAAGGATCACGGCATGTGTGATTGATCGAAACACCTCAACTATTATAAAAAATTCAAACTAACTGTTAAAGTCCCACCCACAAGGGCAAAGAAATTCAATCACCGCGTTGACCGCGGGTAGAAGACTTAGAAAGATAACAACGGAAGTTCAAGAAATAGAGTTTGTTTCACACACTTTTATTATCATAAATTGAAATGAATCCGATCTCAAAACAATTATTAGAAAATTTTCTTTCATGTTTTATGAATGGCGATACTTCCATGCTTCAGCATCTTTTGTTCTTTGATCTTGTTGTTGAGCATGAAGGTTTCATTAGCAGCTGATACAGTAACTCCAGCATCCTTCATCCGTGATGGTGAGAAGTTAGTTTCATTTTCTCAAAGGTTTGAGCTAGGCTTCTTCTCCCCTGGAAAATCAAAGAGCAAGTACCTGGGAATATGGTTCCGGCAGGTCCCTGATACAGTTGTGTGGGTTGCAAATAGAGATAGGCCTATCTCCGATCATAACGCGGTATTAACCATTGGCAACAATGGAAATCTTGTTCTTCTCAACCAAACAAATGGCACTATCTGGTCTACAAACGTGTTTAGCGAAGTAAAAAATCCAGTGGCACAACTCAGAGATGATGGAAACCTGGTTATAAGGGATAACTCCAGCGGTAATACTACTGAAAGCTACATGTGGCAGAGCTTCGATTACCCAACAGACACTCTCTTGCAAGGCATGAAGATGGGCTGGGACTTAAAGAATCGTCTGGAACGATATTTATCATCATGGCAAAGTGATGACGATCCATCTCCTGGGAAATTCACTAGCAGAATTGAAATTCAGGTGCTTCCTAAAATGTGTACTTTCAATGGATTAGTAAAATATACCTGTTCCGGACAATGGACTGAAGCTGGTTTTGTAGCTACTATTTCATATACAAACTTTCTTTATAAACAATTTTTGGTGGAAAATCAAGACGAAATTAGTTACTGGTATGAGCCCTACAACCGTCCAAGCATAATGACTTTAAAACTCAACCCCTCAGGTCTACTCACGCGTCAAATATGGAACGAGAACAGCAATGAATGGGATTGGGACGTGTTGTTCTCATTTCCAGATGAATATTGTGGGAAATATGGGTACTGTGGTGCTAATACTATTTGCAGCCCCGACAAGAAACCTATATGTGAGTGCTTGGAGGGATTCAAACTCAAATCAAAAGTCAACCAGACAGGGCCTATAAAATGTGAGAGAAGTACTCATTCTTCAGAATGCATAAGGGGAGACCAGTTTATAAAGCTTGATAACATTAAAGCGCCCGACTTCATAGAGGTTTCTCTCAACCAGAGTATGAATCTGCAGCAATGCAAGGCTGAATGCTTGAAAAACTGCACTTGTAGAGCTTATGCTAATTCCAATCTAACAGAAGGCAGCGGCTGTTTAATGTGGTTTGGGGACCTGCTTGATGCCGATAGGCCAACAAGAAACTTCACCGGACAGTCTGTCTACCTACGAGTACCCGCTTCAGAAACAGGCACAATTTTTGCTTTCCTGAAATTGATCTTGTAAAAATTTTTCAAGTTGAATCAAAATGCATTTAAGCCAACATGTTTGAAGAATTAAATGTTAGAGAAACAGATGAAAAAAACTAAAACTAGGGGTGATTTAAGTAATTTAAGTTATTTGGCTCAGCTACCTAGGATTTTAGTTACTTTCTATTGAATTTCTTTGACAACACATATGTGTCTGGATGTAGGAAAAAGGAAGCTACTCTGGATACTTGTAATACTTGTTCTTCCACTGGTACTTCTTCCTTCCTTTTACAAATTTTGTCGATGGAGGGGAAACTGCAAAGAGAAAGGTAATTTTTTTCATATCACTCACTGGTATGTTATATGATATGGCATGTGATAGAACATGTATACTCACAGTTTTAAAAGTTATCGGCTTACAGAAACAGAGAATATGGAAACAAACCAGGATCTGTTGGCATTTGACATAAATATGGGCATTACAACAAGAACAAATGAATTTGGTGAAGTAAATGGAGACGGAAAAGATAAGAGCAAGGATTCTTGGTTGCCATTATTCAGCCTGGGCAGCGTAGCTGCTGCTACACAAAACTTTTCTATGCAATGTAAGCTTGGAGAAGGTGGCTTTGGCCCTGTTTACAAGGTAGAATTGTTGATACCTGAAATGTCCTTAGTGAAGTACTGCTGGTGTAAAACATTAACAATATTTAGAATGCAGGGTCGATTACTTAATGGACAAGAAGTTGCAGTTAAAAGGCTCTCAAGTCAGTCCGGGCAAGGACTCAAAGAGTTTAAAAATGAGATAATGCTTATAGCAAAACTTCAACACAGGAACCTTGTCAGACTTTTGGGTTGCTGTGTAGAGCAAGGCGAAAAGATTTTGATCCTCGAGTACATGCCTAACAAAAGCTTGGATGTTTTCCTTTTTGGTATGTGATTTATATTCCCAAGAATTTATATTTTCATTACTTTGCAATACTATGTCAGATTTTATCATCAGCATTTTTTTTAAACTTGTATCATTTTGGTATTACAACAGATCCAACCAAAAAGCGCCTCTTAGGTTGGCAAGCACGTGTTAGAATTATTGAAGGAATTGCTCAAGGGCTATTATATCTTCATCAGTATTCTAGATTTAGAATTATTCACAGAGATCTTAAGACTAGTAATGTTCTCTTAGACAGGGACATGAACCCCAAAATCTCAGACTTTGGCTTGGCAAGAATGTTTGGTGGTGATCAATTGCAGGGAAATACTAAACGGATTGTTGGAACCTAGTAAGTAAATTTCCATTGCCGAAAAATGTTGTTTGCTTGTCCCGTTTTCTTATATTATTTAATATTTGTTGAAACAATGAAATTTCAGTGGTTACATGTCACCTGAGTATGCCTTGGATGGTCTCTTCTCAATAAAATCTGATGTGTTTAGCTTTGGAATTTTGATGTTGGAAACGCTGAGTGGCAAGAAAAACACAGGCGTCTACAATGCTGATTCCTTTAATCTTCTCGGCTATGTAAGTAACAAGTCGGTTCACTTTTATTTAATCTTTAGTGAATGAATTTCCGAAGTTAAGAATTGCGCGTCAATTAAACTAATATGATCTTGACTTCCTTTAGGCTTGGGATCTATGGAAAGATGATAAGTTTCATGAACTAATAGATGCAGTAATATTGCAAGATGAAATATCGTTGCCAATGCTGGTGAGATACATTAATGTAGCTCTTCTATGTGTTCAAGATAATGCAGCAGACAGACCAACCATGTCAGATGTTGTCTCGATAATTAACAATGAACATCTTGAATTACCTTCACCTAAGGAACCTGCTCTTACCAAAGGTATAAATGTGAAGAATTCATCTCATTCAAATGGTGGGATGTCTAAACTTTGTTCAGTGAATGATGTAACAGTTTCACTGGTTTATCCTCGATAGACATCAATCGTCCACAACTGTTTAATGTGCTATAATTTGTATATTTAGAGCTAAATGTTTTTTAAGTTGATGATTCTAAATTGCCTGCATTGTTTAATGGAAATGGCACGTCATATTAAAATTTAAAATTAATAAATTAATAATCTTGGGACCATGAAAAATCTTTTAATTTAATAAATATTAATATATCAATACATTAATTATTATTATTTTATAAAAATAATATCACGTTAATTTAAATGGAGAATAGAGGTAGTATAATTAAGGAATTTTGGTAGCTTTTGCGTTTTCATTTGAAATTTGAATGAGTTTGAATGCTATTGAAGTTTGAATAAGTTTTAAATACCTAAGTATTGAATGATATGTTTATTTTTATTTTTGTTTATTTTTAATTTTTGATTGTAAGTCATAAACTTTTTGTTTTATAAACTCAATATATCTTAAATTTAGTATTTTTACATTTATATCCTTAAAAGAGTTATATATATTTTGGAGTATGTTTATATATTTACTGTGTTATCTAGTATAATAGCATTATTTACATAAAATAAATATTTATAAAGTAAGCATTAGATATATAGATAAAAATAAAAAATGAAAAATTAACTTTGATGGCAAATCACGTTGGTCCAACCAAGAGTTTAACATAATATTTGTACGTAAAAATTGTTACCAAATAATAAATTAATTTATTTAAAATAAAAATTGAATGTCTGTTAGTTATTTAGTTTTCATTGGACCAAGTAAAAGTTGAGACCGAGATACTTCTAATATGACATGTAAATTATGAATATCATTTTGGTGAGAAGGAAAAAGGTATCAATTTTTTGTTTTGGAAGTAAATACACTTATGAGGATATTTGTGAGGAAATAAATAATCTTTCATTCTGACATATGATCATTTAGATAACAGTTAGAATTTTTTTATTCATATGAAAATATCTTACAATAAGACTTTAGAGACCAAAAAAAAAAGACAAGCCAAAATATCAAAATATTTTAAAATAAACCAAATTAAAACAAACAAGACGTTAGTGATTCTATAAAGTTGTATGACACAATTCTGATTTAATCTTGATTGAGTAAATCAATTACTTGATAATTATTTGGCTAAATTGTATGGCTGGATCACGATTACATGGTAACTCATTAGAGCAGGCTTTTTTGAAGGCAATATATTAAGCTATCTCTCTCTTATTTTTCTTAATATAGCACATAGAATACAACAATGTTTTCACATTGAAAGCTGTAAAAAAAATGCAACAATGATTAATGAAAATTATGACAGTACAATAAAGAAAATCATAGAGATATGATATGTATTTACTTTCAAATTTGTTCATTATTAATTTATGTATTAATTGGGTCCTGTAGAAAAATAAGATTTAAAAAAAATTTATTATCAAATAAATTTATCAAATTGTTAATTTATTACATTGACCTCAAGTTAGCATTTACAAAATTTATTATTTAATGAAATTTCACAGAGTATTAACTTAAGATCTCATTAACTTTGTAGCCTAATTGCCCTGCTCTTTTTTTGAGATTTGAAGGCAAATTGTCCATATTTTAATATAGTTAGCAATCATTCTTCATGCTGCGTCAATTTTCCAAAGAAACATTTTGGATTTTGCCCAATATATATATATAGAGAGAGAGAAATTTGTGACAAATCCAGTGTTAGGAGTGGCAAAAATCCCTACTAGGATCGGAACCCTCAAGGATTTTCCCAATTTAGAGAGGATACAGGGATGATTTTGTACCCAATTTATTATTCAAGAAAGGGACAAGGACGATTTTTCACCTAATTTCTTTTTTGGGCAGGGACGGGGATGAGCTAGAATTAGGCATGGAAATAAAATACAAATCCAACCTGCATCCGCAAGGATCCATAAGATCCAGATCCGAAAAATCTGTATCTGTATATTAAAAAATACAAATTCAGATTTAGAAAATTGAGATCCGCATAGATCTGGACTTGCATCGAGAAAATCAGATATCTGGATCTAGTAAATTTTATTTTAAATTAAAAAATTAAATTAAAAAAATTAAAAATTAAATTATATTTGAGGATTTATGATGATGTTGTATGTTAAATTAGGCAATTGGGAGTTAGTGAATCTAGACCAACAATAGTGACTCTACAACTTGCTGACAGATCTCATGTCTATCCAGAAGGGAAGATTGAAGATATATTTGTGAATGTTGATAAATTTATTTTTCCAGTGGATTTCATTGTGCTAGACTTTGAGGCAGACAAGGAAGTGCCAATCATTCTAGGAAGACCTTTATTAGCCACGGGAAAAACTCTCATTGATGTTCAAAAAGGAGAATTAACCACGAGGGTGAATGAACAACATGTTACATTCAATGTGCTATATGCCATAAAGAGTCCTGATGAGGTTGTAAATTGTAATTTTGTCAGTGCTGTAGATTCTGTTGTAGTAGAGAGATTACAGAGTTGCTGCAGTAAGGAAGAAATCAATGTTGTAACATTTGAAGAACTTGATGATGAAGATCGTGGAGCAGCTAACATAGCATGGTCAGTGGAGAAGCAACTCTTTAGAATTGACGAGCAAATCCAAAAAAAGGAACTCACTCCAGACCAACAAGAATTCAAGGTTAATTGGCCAAGAGTGAAGCACTACATGGGAGTTGATGTGAACAGCGTACAGAAGGATTGGTTCTTGAATGATCCAGGTTCAGCAAATAAGAAAGGTCAGGCTGGAGGACCTAAAATCAAGCGCTAATTGGGAGGCATTGAATTTAGTTTTTAAATTATTTAATGTCTTTTTGTTATTTTAAGTGTGAATCTAATTTTTATGCCTTTGTGTTAAATTGCAGCAAGTAAAAAAAAATTAGGCAAAGAAATTGACTGGCGATTCTTTGCGCAAAGACCAGATTCATTGTTGTAGCAGCGATTTCTAATGATGCATTGATAGAACCGAGGGAATGCTTTTTACTGTTGGAGTAATTTTTTTAGGATGATGTCAGCAGATCAGAGTTATAGATAAGGAAGGATTGTGCAATTCCTAAATACCCTTGACAATATAGCATGTTTTCTAACTCCAAGTCAAAAAAAGAAGCAATCAGTTGCCACATCACTAGGTTCACCTTTAAAACACTTACGGAGTGCATCTAAGAAGAAGTGAACCGTTTTCCAGCAACTGCTGCAGCAAAAGATCCAACACCAGGGACATATCTCTTGCCAGCCCGTTTTAATTTTCTCTAACATCTTAAACTTTATTTTATTTATTTGTTTTTTATTGATCAAGTTGCATTTCTTACTTATTAATGCATGCATGTTTGTTTTTATTTTAATTTATGTGCTTATGAGGACACAACACCTCTCAAGTTTGAGGGGGGGGGTTGTGTTATTATGTATTGTTGTTATGAGTGCATGTGTTTGTGTTGTTTGTTATCTGAAGCTCTGTTATCTAGTATTTGTATATGGATTGGAAAACCTAATGAAGATAAATTGAGTGTTATTCAGTAATTGGGAATGCCAAGTAGGGATAATTATAGATGGAGGTTGAAATTCTATCTCAATACTTAGACTTT
This sequence comes from Atalantia buxifolia, assembly GCA_030444775.1. Taxonomy (NCBI): domain Eukaryota; kingdom Viridiplantae; phylum Streptophyta; class Magnoliopsida; order Sapindales; family Rutaceae; genus Atalantia; species Atalantia buxifolia. The sequence goes on from CM059834.1 coordinate 1,443,846, forward strand.
GGTTGAGTTTCATAAGTATGTTGTAGCAGAGCTAGGAAAACCAAAAAAAGTAGAAAATATCTCAAGTTTGGGGGAAAATTTTTTTTGAACTGTGCCTGTTATGAAATAAATTCTGCTCCAATGGCTTAAGTTGCTGAGTAACCAGGGCTAAGTATGCACCTCATATACAGACTTGAGTCCAAAGGCAACAAGAGCTATAAGCATTGCTATATATATACGATCTTCTGTCTAGGATATTGAGTAGCCAGGTCTGTACATGAGCCCCATGTTCAACCTTGAGTTAAAGGTATCTTTAGATAAGACTATGTTATGAGTATTGTTGCAGCAACTCTGATTTATGCATTGATTGAGTAATTGGGTGTCATTATTACAAGTGATCGATATTTACATGAAAAATCAATGATACACTGAAGAGGTTGAACTAAATTTTTTTTTTTGGGTTGTAGCACAATTTGAATCTATTTATGAATTCTGCTCCCCCATGCGTGACTATATTTGTGTTTTACCTCTGAATTACATGCAATGTCTGTGTAATGCTATAGCGCCTCTGGAATTTAATCAAAGTGGCATACACACACTCTGAACAGAATGAGCCTAAGTCTAACACTTGAACTGTTGTGGCAATTTTGTATTATTAAGAGTGTGATTTGAGGGTTGAAGAATCCTTGCAAATTTGATGACATAGCTAAGTTATTTGTTGCATGATTGTGTAATTGAAGTGTTAGTGTTGTTGTTATTACTTGAGGACAAGTAATGGTTTAAGTTTGGAGGTGTGATAACTCTATTAAATGAGAGTTCTAATGACACTTTTAGACTTAAATCAATATTACTTAGAGAGTAAATTATGTGTTTTCATTGCATTTTTGTTATATTTTGCATAATCATTCATCTTAGTTTATTCTTTATAAATTTTGTTTGATACATGCATACATACATGTATATATACATGCATACATATATACATACTTAGATTCTTACCTAATATGAAAAACAAAGAGATGTAGAGAGATTAAAATTAGAAACTTATGAATCCAAATGTTATAGCAAAGAAGAAAGGGGTTTGAAATGGGAGAGAGAAAGAGCTTGACAGAGGAATTGCTTTTTCTTATCTTTTCATTTTTAATATTTTAAGTACTATTGCAAGGGTTTATTAAGGAAGAAAAGCAAACAAAGATTATTTTAGGAAATAAAAAGGATATAGAAGTGGCTTTAATAGGATATTAAATGGGTGCAAAAAGTCCAACTCTTTTTTATTTTCTTTTGCCTATTTTTAAGGTTGTATGATAAAGAAGTATATTGTTTAACAAAGTAACATGTAACTAATTAATTTTAGGGAAATTATCATTTTACTACCAAAGTTTTACTGACATATCATGTTAGTATCAAGGTTTGCTGAAAAGTATATTTTACTACCAAAGTTTTGTGCCGTTATCAATTTACTACCAATCAGTTAAGAAAAAGTTAATGTTTAATAGAAATTGAGTTAAAAGTCGATTTTACCCCTAAGAGTCTAGTAGTAAAATGATAATTCTCTTAAAAGTTTGGTAGTAAACTGATAATTCTCCTAAAAATTCGGTAGTAAAATGATAATTTATCTATCAAATTAACAGATAATTTTACTCTTACAGCTGGAAATGTCTTTGATGCCCTTATGACATCAGCAAATTTTTAACGTTGTTAACGGAATGGTAGTGAATTGATAACGGCGTAAAACTTTGGTAATAAAATGTACTTTTCAGCAAACCTTGGCACTGACATGATATATTAGTAAAACTTTGGTAGTAAAATGATAATATCCCTTAATTTTAAAATAATTATATGTGTACACAAATGTTATTTCGTGGATTTTTAATTTATTTTAAAATTAAAAAGTTGCATATGCTACGATTTTATTGAATAAGCATAAGATTTGTAAGCTTTAATGGAAAAGGTTCAAATAAAATGGTGGGCGCATTCCCAAGAATATACAAAACTTCATATGTTTGTTTTCTTGCTAGATCTATAAACAGTCAAAATTAGTAGTTTTTGGTGATGCAGTTAAAAGAAATGAATGGATTTAACTCAACTTTGGTTAGTTGAACTTAAGTATTAAATTTGTTATTTTGAAGAAGAATTGTAAGATAATGCCTTTGATCATTATCAAATTTTTCCTGTGCAAAAGAAGAAGATATTTAAAATAACTAATAAGTTTTAAAAATTTGATAATAGACTAGTACTTACACGTCTTCCTTCACAAAACTCTCATTCTCTGAAGGAGAGTTTTAGAATGGAAGCTTAGGGGGTCTTTATGACTCAATAAGTCACTCAAATTGCAGAGTTTTATATTTTTCCTTCTCATTTCTTAAAATTTGATAGCCACTGCGTCCTCTTTTGAGAGCAATGATGGGGAGAGCAGAGTTTTGTAAGTGGTTTCAAACACAGGGGTAAAAGAAGATTAGTTAATGCAATGGCTTTACATGTATTAAATACTATGGATACTGAGGAATTAATTCGCAAATGTAAAGCAATATTTATAAGGGAGGAAGAAAAGAATAGAGTAACTCTGGAAGTGAAAATGAAAGATAAAAAAGAGAAGGTTTTGGTTGGATGCCTGATGGGCAAAATTCTCCTTCCAGGAGGAGTTCACAAAGAAGGCTTTAAGATTGCTTTACAGCAAGTGTGGCGAACAATCAAAGAAGTTAAGATAGAGAGCTTGGGTTTAAACATCTCCATGTTTAAGTTTGCAGAAGAAGTTGACAAAAAAATGGTGATATTAAGGGGCCCTTGGTATTTTGATAAAGCGTTAATCGTTCTTACTGAACCAAAAAGAATTGGCGAGGTCACAAAATAGTCCTTTACTCATACGTCCTTTTGGGTGCAGATCCGCAATGTACCAGTTGCCTGTATGAAACGAGATTTTCTCCAAGAATTAGATGGCAAAATTGGGAAGGTAGAAGAGGTCGAAACTGATGAAAATGGGGAGTGCATTGGCGAATATGCAAGGATTAGGATTTCAATCAATATTACATAGCCTTTGGAAAAAATTTTATTTCTGAAACAGAATGGTAAAGTAGATATTCCAATACATGTGCTCTATGAACGCTTGCCGGATTTTTGCTTTTGCTGCTGAATCATAGGCCACTAATACAAGGAGTGCCCGAAATACTAAGGTTAATCAAAAGAGAAAATGCCATATGGGGTATGGATGACGGCAACCATGGTAGGGGGACGCTCAAGGAAATACCGAAGCAAAGAAAAGTGGAACAGTGATACTGGTATATCAGAAAGCAACCATGCAACTTCGGAGCATCAGGGGTGCTCTCAACAAAGAAAGCGAGCACAGGAAACCCAAATGATAGAACCGGGTCAGGGATCGGATTGGTAAAAAAGGGTGAAATTGATGTGTCAACTTGAGATGATGATGTGGAAGGCGTAGTTGAGGAGCATTTAATGAAGGGAATGATGGAACCAATGACAAAACAGAAATCAGGTGGTAAAAAGCTGAACATGACAGTGGGAAATGCAGAGGAAGGTGAAAAAATGGCTAGTCAAGCGGGAAATGAAAAAGAAAATTGGAGGGAAAGTTTGAAGTCATCTCCAATTGTGGTTTATTAGGAGACTATGGACATGGGAAAAAAGACAACCAATATGGCAAAACAAGCCCACGAAGACACTGGAGAGAGCAAGATAGAAAATGGGATGGAGAATGCACAAGCTAGGCCCAGTAAGAGGAGGTGGAAGCTACAGGCCAGAAATTCAAACAATAATAACAGTGGAAGCAAAGTGGGGTGAGTGGCATGAAAACGGCCAAGTGGGGAATTAGAGGGGCCAAGCCCAAAGCAAAAGAAGACGAAACACATTAGCCCATCAAAATCACTGGCAAAGCAATACCAGCTACACTCACCAGCTGTAAAACTCAAGTTAAGTTGGGAACCATTGGCAATGAAGGAAAAAGAGGAAGTAAGCTCAAACACAACAAAGATATCGGCGAAGGCTGGTGGCCAGCCCCGCCAGAAGCCATGAAAATCCTCAACTGGAATGTTCGGGGTTTTGAGGAATCCCCGAACGTTTCTAGTACTTCAAAAAATTCTCAAAATTCATAGACCTCAACTTGTGTTTATATGCGAGACAAAGATGCAAGCATCGCAAATAGAGGTGGTCCGATATAAGTTAAAGTTTGATAGCTGTTTTCCCGTGGATAATAGAGAGAGGAGAGGGGGTTTAGCAATGTTTTGGTGTTCAGACATTTGCATGCAAATAAAATCCTTCAGCATGCACCACATTATTGCTGAGCTGCAGATGGACAGCGAGAAGCAAATGAAATGTACAGGAATGTACGGTTACCTAGAGGTACAACAGAAAAAGCATACATGGACGTTATTGAGGCAATTACCAAGTTTATCTTCTACTCCTTGGCTTTGCTTCGGTGATTTTAATGAGATTATGCATCCACATAAGAAACGAGGAGGAAATGACAGAAATCCAAACTTAATTGGGGAGTTTAGAGAGGCTTTGATAGATTGTGACCTAATGGATGTAGGATTCACGGGATACCCCTTTACTTGGGGTAATGGCAGATTTGGGACTGGTTTTGTTTAAGAAAGACTTGATAGGATTTTGTGTAACAATGCTTGGAGTGAAAATTTTGTCGACTTTGCAGCCACTAACCTTGAGAGTTGGACCTTTGATCATTGCCCTGTATTGATGGAAGTTCAAAACCGAGTCGATGGCTTGACACATAATAGGAAACAATCCTCCCGGAGTCACTACGAAGATATGTGGAGCTCGTATGATGGATGTAAGGAAATTATTGAGGATATGTGGAATGGGCAGGGAAGCTGGAACAGAGACAACCCAACACATGATTTTCAGAAGATGGCCAAATAATCAATGGCCAGGCTTATTTTGTAGAGTAAAGATGAGTTTAAAGAAAGAGAAAAGAAGATGGAGAAACTAATGAAACATCTCCAGAGTCTAAAATATAGAAGAGTACAAAGATGATAATGGAGAGGAAATCAAATTGGTGCAAAGAAAGCTTCACAACATTTTAGCGGATGAAGAAATCTACTGAAAGCGGCGCTCGAGAGAGATTGTCTCAAAAGGGGATAAGAACACCAAGTTCTTGCATCACAAGGCCTCATGTAGAAAGAAAAGAACAAAATATGGGAATCGAGGATGCAACTGGAAGATCGACTGACAAAGCGAAAGATGTTGAGAATGAATTTTGTAATTACTTCACAAAATTATTCACAACATCCAGCCCAAACCAAATCAAACAACGGCTGACCTTGGCGGGCTATCTTGGAGGGTATCAGATGAGATGAACGAGCAGCTGAAGAAGCCATTCACAGAGGAGGAAATTGTTGATGCTCTATCTCAGATGTGCCCTACAAAGTCTCCAGGCTCGGATGGACTATCAGCAGTGTTTTATCAGAAGCATTGGCATACCGTCAAAGTTGGGGTTATCACTACTTGCCTCTACATTCTCAACATACAAAGTACCATAGCTCCCCTCAATCACACATACATAGCTTTGATTCCAAAGATCGGGAAACCTAGGAAAGTCACTGATTTTAGGCCCATTAGCCTTTGCAATATCATTTATAGAATTGTAGCTAAGGCAATAGCTAATAGGCTTAAACAAATTCTGTCCAAAGTCATATCTCCCACACAAAGTGCTTTCATTCCCAATAGGTAGATCACCGATAATATTATTTTAGGCTACGAATGTTTGCATAAAATAAGAGACAAAGAGGTGAAAAGAAACGGCCTGGTGGCTTTAAAACTCGATATTAGTAAGGCTTATGATATATTGGAATGGAGCTTTCTTGAACAAACTATGTTAAAGCTAGGCTTCTCCCAAAATTGCGTGAGTTTAATCATGAGGTACATAAGCTCTGTTTTTTTCTCTATTATTATAAATGGCATGGTCAGCGGCGTAATTCAACCTCAGAGGGCATTAAGAAAAGAATGTCCGCTATCTCCGTACTTGTTTATAATTTGTGCGGAGGCCTTTTCTTCTCTATTGGTGCAGGCTGAGCAACAAAAGCAAATTCATGGGCTGTCCTTTGGAAATGGAACGAGAATCTCTCATCTCCTCTTCGCTGATGACTGTCTTGTCTTCACCAGAGCACAACAACAGATTGCCAAAACTTGAAAAGAATTTTTGATTACTATACAGCGACTTCTGGACAACTTTTTAATTATGACTAGTCTACCATGCTTTTCAAATTGTAATGTTCAGAATGGGCAAGCCTCAATTATCAAAAATATTTTCTAGCTCAACATTGTGTCGAGGCATGAAAAATACTTGGGGTTTCCTTATATGGTTGGGAGGAAAAGGAGTAGCTTCTTCAGCGACATCAAGCTAAAGGTTCTCAGCAAAATTACAAACTAGCAACACAAGTTTTTCTCGTGTGGGGGCAAGGAAGTGCTGATCAAAGCTTGCGTAGACTGCTTCCCAACATATGCTATGAGTGTATTTCGGATTCTTACTGGTATCTATGATGACATCTAGCGAGCAATCGCTAAATTTTGGTGGGGAATTAAAGGAGATAAGAGAAGCATCCACTGGTCAAAATGGTAAAGGCTCAGTCAGGCGAGGAATATAGAATGAATGGGATTTAGAGAATTATCAACCTTTAATCAAGCATTAATGGCAAAGCAAGGATGGAGGATTCTTCAAAGTCCAGACTCTTTAGTGGCAAGGGTCCTGCAAGCAAGGTATTTCAAGAACAAGGATTTTTTAAATGCGAAACTTGGCTCGAATCCCTCATTCATATGGAGAAGCATTATTTGGGGCAGACAGGTTATCAAAAATGGTGATAGATGGAGGATTGTGTTAGATTTATTTCTCACATTATGTGGACTGACATAAATCATTCTAATTATTTTCTATATTTTACCGAATTAATACGTGACTAATGTCAAACATTATGGAGCAATTTTGACAGACTTATTTATTAAGTGATCAAATATTGTATTAATGAGTCTGATTTTGACATACCCTATACAGTAGTATATTATGGACAAGTATAACCCTTAATTGTGTTATTTTAGCTCATAATGGGATGGGCAATTCTGTACTAACACATGAGGGGTCCCTGTGCTCAACCACTGTATTTAAGTAGCTTCGGCCCATTGGAAGTTAACTGTTGAAAAATCTGTGGCATGAGTGCAGTGCACCTCTCTCTTTCTTTTCCTCTTCTCTATGCTTGCCGTGTGTGTACAGTGAATTTGTTGGAAATCCGAATCTTGAGCTAAAGGAAGAATTCAACAACTAGATTAAGGCTGTAGCAACTCAGTGGAAGCTTCATAACAAGTTTTCAACTTCGGATCGTGGCTGATCATGGTAAATTTCAAAATTTTACCTAAATATGTGTTTATTTGGAAATGCAAGATTAAGGGTATAAAACTCGTATTTGTTTCATCAATTGGTATCAGAGCCCTTGGTTGTGCATTTCCTTGTAAACCGTAGTTGATTTGTGGATGAAATCTCGCTCATGGAATTTTTTCTTTAATTTCGGATTTTTCGGATTTTTTGATTTTGGGCATATTGGAACAAAAGGCTATTGAATAATGCATGAGTGATGATTTTGGAGTAAAAATATAATTTTTGCTTAATTTTTGGTGGCCAAAATCGGGATGGTGAATATGGGTTTACTGTAGCGTCACTGCAGCTACATTGCAGAACATCCCAAGGTTGAAGATGACATGGTGGGACATTATTGTTTGGATCCCTGAACTTTGCGAAATGTCGTTATGGCCCAAATTATGTGTAAAATTTTTCATAATGGTCCTTGACCGAAAGTCAACATAGTTAAATATCATTTTGGCCCTTTAAGTTTGGTAAATTATATTGTGGCCCAACATGTTATTTTGTTTTATTTACAATTTGGGCCAAAAGTTTTGATATTTAAAACAGTAAACATAATTCTGAAAATTCTTCATTTTGGTCCAAAATCCTTATAATTTTGGCGATTTTTCAGAATTTAAAATTTAAAATAATCCATCATTGTTGGATATTATGGGCATAATATTCATATATTTCATTGGGGCATGTAGATATTTTATTTGATAAAGTTTATTTAGCCTCAATTTTGTTAATGTATGAAATATATATATATATGGTGCAAGACTATAATTTAGAGTGATTGTGTATCTACCTGTCGTAGGACCAATCATGATAAATTGTTTTGTGTTTTGCAATTGAATGCCCATTTATAATTATTAATTTTATGGATCATGCGATGGATTATTATTGTTATTACCAAGATCCATACGGGTGATGATACTGCCCTGTCGGCAAATCACTACTTGGTAGGATGCTTGGGTAGATAAAGAGGTTTGTTGAGTATTTTCTACTGAGTGGCTTGATTACCCTGTCGGTAATAGGTCAATGTTGGTGTTATATTCAACTCGTCTGCTTTATCTTAGGTTAGTGCACTCCTATATTGTTAAAGGATGCCTAACATATTGTATTGCTATTGGAGAAACTTAAAATGAGGAGTAATTGATTATAGCATGATTTTGTTTTTACATGCTTGATAATTTTTTGTTATTAATTCCTCAGCTCTAGATATTCTCTCCTTTCTCCAAGTTGCCTCCCTCAAGCATTTAACTGGGACAAATTTTGAGGACTGGCGTGAGTCCATTTTGTTTTATCTGTCTACATTAAACAGAGACTTGGCATTACGAGTAGATGAACCAGCCAAGCCCACAGATAAGAGTACTGCTGCTGAAAGAGCAGAGTGGGCAGCTTGGCATGAATCTAATAGACACTGTTTGGACACCATGAAATACACCATTGATAGAACAACTAGAGATAGCATCCCTGCATGTGATAAGGCCAAAGATTACTTGGCAGCTGTTGGAAGAACTTTTAAGAAGGTAGATAAGGCAGAAAAGGGTAACTATCTGAGGCTGCTTGCTAATACCCAGTATGATGGTGTTTCTGGGGTGAGAGAGCACATCCTTAAGATGACTAGTTACTATAAGAAGTTGAAAGACATGGATGTCCATTTGCCTGATGACTACCTGGTCTTCCAAATTCTTGAATCCCTTCCACCACAATTTGGCAATCTGAGAAGCCAATACAATACTCAGAGAGACACTTGGAATATCACTGAGTTGACTGCTTATGTGGTTCAAGAAGAGGAATCTTTAAAAAAGGAGAAATCTCACACTGCCATGGTGGCAACTACTCAAGAGAGTGGGAGTGTGAAGAAAGGCTCTTCAAAGGGCAGCAATAAATTTTTCAACAAGAAGAAGAAGTTTGGAAAGAAAACTTCACGTGGTAATTCCTCTACCACTTCTGGTTCCACTTCTGAGAGTTTTAAGGGAAAGTGCCACTTTTGCAAGAAGCCTGGGCACAAGAGAGCTGAATGCAGGGGATTCAAAGCTTGGTTGGAAAAGAAAGGTATTCCTGTAGCTTTTGTAAACTTTGAATCTAATCTTGTTGATGTCCCTTCTACTACTTGGTGGTTGGATACTGGTGCAACCTTTAATATTACGAATTCCTTACAGGAATTCAGAAGCAGGAGGGAGCCCAATGAAGGGGAGTTGATAGTTCACATGGGCAATGGAGTGAAAGCCAAAGTTGAAAGCATAGGAGTTGTCAGACTACAACTAGCCACAGGCTATTTTTTGGATCTATTAGATACAACTTATATTCCTTCTATTAGGAGAAACTTGATATCTGTATCTATTTTGGATAGATGTGGCTATACTTTTCATTTTGGTGATAGAAAAGTTTACTTGTTCCGCAATTCAGAATTAGTTGGTTCTGGCACTCTATATGATGGCTTATATATGATTGATTTATTTCCTGGTGCTGTTGAATCATCATCCAGTGCTCATGTTATGAATGTTGTTGGTTCTAATCGTGCTAGGGTTGATGAAAATTCCTCTATGTTGTGGCATAAACGGTTAGGTCACATTTCCAAACAGAGGATGGAAAGGCTCATTAAAGATGACATTCTTTATAATTTAGATTTCTCTGATTTTGACACTTGTGTTGATTGTGTTAAAGGCAAAATTACTGCCAAAATCAGAAAAGAAAGAACTCGGAGAAGTCAACAGGTGCTGGAGTTGATACATACAGACAGAGGTGGTGAGTACTATGGGCGATATGATGAAACTGGGCGTAATCCTGGGCCTTTTGCTCACTTTCTTCAAGAATGTGGAATACAAGCCCAATATACAATGCCTGGGACTCCTGAACAGAATGGAATTGCAGAAAGAAGAAATCGTACCCTTCTTGACATGGTGCGGTGCATGCTTAGTAACTCCACATTACTAGATTTTCTGTGGGGTGAAGCCTTAAGAACTGCAGCTTACATTTTGAATCAGGTACCCAGTAAGTCAGTGCCCAAAACTCCTTATGAGTTATGGTCGGGTAAGAAACCGAGCCTTCGTCATTTCCATGTTTGGGGATGCAGAGCAGAAGTGAGGCCTTATAATCCACAATCAAGGAAACTTGATCCAAAAACCATTGGTGGTCATTTTATTGGTTACTGTATAGGCTCAAGAGGTTCTAGATTTTATTGTCCCTCCCACACTACTAGAATCATTGGGTCTGATCGTGCCATTTATTTCGAAGATGATCACAATGGTGAGAGTTCTGAGCCTCGCGATCTTATATTGAGAGAAGAACGTATAGTTTTGCCTATTCCATTTTTTTCGACTTCTGCGATGGGATTATCACATATTGATGTTTCTTCTGTTGATCCTGAACCTCATCATGATATGGAGCATATGACTGTAGAGGATGATGTTATTGATGTTCAATTGAGGAGATCAGAGAGGGTCAGGAGACCTGCAATCCCTGATGATTATGTTGTTTACTTGCAGGAACATGACTTTGATGTTGACTCGTTAACTGATCCTGTTACTTTTCAGGAGGCCATCAGTTGTTCAGAATCCTCATCTTGGATACATGCGATGCATGATGAGATGGCATCTATGTATCATAATGGGGTTTGGGATTTAGTTGAGTTGCCAGATGGATGCAGGCCAATTGGTTGCAAATGGGTTTTCAAAACCAAGAGAGATGCCAGAGGTCAGGTAGAAAAGTACAAGGCCAGGCTTGTGGCTAAGGGTTTTAGTCAAAGAGAAGGTATTGATTACACTGAAACTTACTCTCCCGTTTCTACCAAAGACTCTTTTCGTATTATCATGGCATTGGTAGCTCATTTCAATTTAGAATTGCATCAGATGGATGTGAAGACAGCTTTTCTGAATGGGAGCTTGTCTGAAGATGTGTATATGGTGCAACCTGGTGGTTTTGTTGAGGCTGGTAAAGAAAACATGGTGTGTAAACTTAAAAAGTCCATTTATGGACTTAAACAGGCATCCAGACAGTGGTATCTGAAATTTCATGATATTGTCACCTCTTATGGGTTTCAGGAGAATGTTGTTGATCAATGTATATACTTGAGGGTCAGTGGGAGCAAGTATATCATTTTGGTGCTTTATGTGGACGATATATTGCTCGCTGCTAATGACTCTAATTTTTTACTTGAGACAAAACAAATGTTGTCATACAGCTTTGATATAAAGGATCTCGGTGAAGCCCATTATGTATTAGGGATAGAGATTCTCCGTGATAGATCTAGAGGAGTTCTAGGATTGTCTCAAAAGACATACATTGATCATATTCTGAAAAGGTTCAATTTACAGTCTTGTGCTCCTGGAAAAGCACCAATTTCGAAAGGTTACAAACTTTCCAAGTCTCAATGTCCAGAGAATGATGTAGACAAAGCTAGAATGCAAACAGTCCCGTATGCATCAGTTGTGGGTAGCTTGATGTATGCTCAAGTCTGTACTCGCCCTGACATTGCTTTTCCAGTGGGAGTACTTGGAAGATACCTAAGTAATCCTGGATATGAACACTGGAAGGCTGCAAAGAAAGTACTCAGATATTTGCAAGCCACTAAAGATTTTGCATTGACATACCAGCATTCTGACTATTTGAATATAGTTGGGTATTATGATGCTGATTTCGCAGGGTGTTTAGAAGACAAGAAATCCACATCTGGCTATATCTTTATGCTGGCAGGAGGAGCTATATCTTGGAAAAGTGCCAAGCAAACACTTATAGCTTCCTCAACAATGGAGGCAGAATATGTAGCATGTTTTGAGGCTACACGTCAAGCTTTATGGATGCAGAATTTTATCACAGGGCTAGATTTTATATTGGCTGTACCGAGGCCATTAAAAATATATTGTGATAATTCTGCAGCTGTTTCTTTCTCTCACAATACAAAAAGTTCCTCACGTTCTAAGCACATTGATGTTAAATACTTATTTGTGAGAGAGAAAATTGCTCTATCTTATGTATCAGTAGAGTATATACCTACAGAACTCATGTTAGCTGATCCACTTACTAAAGCTTTAGCTCCAAAAGTATTTAGGGAGCATGTGACTCATATGGGATTGTTAGAATCTGCTTATATATGCTGAGTCAGTGGGAGTTCTGGTTTGTATTATGAGTTGCAACTTAAATGAGATTATGTATTACTCGTTTTGTTATTATGCATGCATATTGTTATGTGATATTCATGTGCCATATGTTGTGTACACATTTAGTTGCGTATGGCATCATGTATATAATGAGGATATTATGGTCCGAGACATTTTGCTCAGTCTCAATATGGACACTAAAGATTGAAGCATTATGATTTGGCTTCAGTGTGCTTTCTTGAGACATTTTATTTCAGTCTCATTATGGTTATAAGAAAGCACGGTTCCCTTGAGACATTTTGGTATTAGTCTCATTATGATGAAAGGAAAGCTCGCTTCTCGAGACATTTTGATAGTCTTATTATGGTTATAAAGAAGCGATGGTCTAGGAGACATATTGTTTCCGTCTCATTTTGCTAGACATATGGACTTTATGGAAATGAGCATGCTGATCACATTCTCATGTTATTTCCATAATTATACTTGTATACTACTACATAGTCACGTGTTTATAGGTGTCACGTTATGTGGAGCACCCTGTCGGTGCACATATGACTTGGTACTTATGGCATATTTTGGACTTATTTATGTTTTGGGTGATTGCTCACATTTGACTTTTAGATATAGTCACATGTTGATTAATTCGGTTGTTTTAAAATATTTTATTTTAATTTTTAAAAATTCATCATTAGAATGACTTCTGCCGTCCAAGTGGGAGATTGTTAGATTTATTTCTCACATTATGTGGACTGGCATAAATCATTCTAATTGTTTTCTATATTTTACCGAATTAATACGTAACTAATGTCAAACATTATGGAGCAATTTTGACAGACTTATTTATTAAGTGATCAAATATTGTATTAATGAGTCTGATTTTGACATACCCTATACAGTAGTATATTATGGACAAGTATAACCCTTAATTGTGTTATTTTAGCTCATAATGGGATGGGCAATTCTGTACTAACACATGAGGCGTCCCTGTGTTCAACCACTGTATTTAAGTAACTTCGGCCCGTTGGAAGTTAACTGTTGAAAAATCTGTGGCATGAGTGCAGTGCACCTCTCTCTCTCTTTTCCTCTTCTCTGTGCTTGCCGTGTGTGTACAGTGAATTTGTTGGAAATCCGAATCTTGAGCTAAAGGAAGAATTCAGCAGCTAGATTAAGGCTGTAGCAACTCAGTGGAAGCTTCATAACAAGTTTTCAACTTCGGATCATGGCTGATCATGATAAATTTCAAAATTTTACCTAAATATGTGTTTATTTGGAAATGCAAGATTAAGGGTATAAAACTCGTATTTGTTTCATCAGATTGGAGATGGGCATAATGTGTAGATGTACGAAGAAAATTGGTTGCCGAGACCTTTGACTTTCAGACCTATTTCAAAACCAACTTTGCCAACGGATACCCTAGTTTCTGAGTTGATCAATGAGGAAAACCAGTGGAATGAGGGGTTGATTTATAATCACTTTGACAAAATGGATGCGGACAGGATAGTTAGCATTCCCTTGCCAAGAAGACCAATGAAAGATCAATTGATTTGGCATTATGAGAAGAGAGGCCAGTTCACAGTTAAGAGTGCATACCAGATAGCTCTAAGAACGAAATTTCCAGCCACCCCATCATGCTTAACAGCGGCCAAAAATCAGTGGAATATTATTTGGACTCTTAGCTTACCAGAAAAGATTCGAATTTTGGTTGGAGGGCAGCTAATAATCTCCTCCCAACAGCTGAAAATCTCCGAAAGAGGAAGATAGTTCAGGAGCCCACTTGTCAGCTGTGTAGAAATAGCCTTCAGAATGCTTCTCATGTTTTAGTGACCTGCAAGGCTGCAAGGAGGGTCTGGAAATCCACCCCTTTTGTAGCCGAAATTGAAGAAGTTGCTGGACAAGACTTGTTAAGCGTATTGCACAACATTTCTAAATTCAGAAGCAAAGCCGACGTTGAATTATTGGTGGCCATCTTCTAGGTGATTTGGAGTGCTAGAAATAAATTCATTTGTAAAGGAAAGAGAGAAAATCCCCAAGTATTAGTAGCTAAAGCAGAGGCGGTTGCTGAGGCTTATAAAAGAACCCAAGTTCCTATGCGTGTCAGTGCTGGAAACCAACAGAGCATGAGTCAAAGAACGTGGAGTGCCCCCAAAAGTGGCTACTTTAAGGTGAATGTAGATGCAGCCACTAACTCAGAAAAGCAAATCTCAGGGCTAGGAGCTGTTATTAGAGATGAGTTTGGAAATGTCATTGCAGCTGCAATTAAATTCTTAAAGTTTAATGGAGATGTAGCTTTTGTAGAGGCCGAAGCAATGGAATGGGGTCTGCAGGTTGCTGGGCAGGCAGAATTAAGAAGGCTAGTCATCGAATCAGACTCCCAAAGGTGGTTAATCTGGTGAACAACAGGCAGGGTATTCAAAATTTAGCGAAGGGCTTTGAAAATATTAATTTCCAGTATGCTCATAGATCGTGTAATGCGATTGCCCATTCTCTAACTAAGTTAGCTATAGAAAAATGTGAAACTGTTGTATGGATGGGATCCTTCCCTTGAACTTATGTTGCTTCTATCTTATATGAGCTGAAAGAATTATTTCCCTTAAAAAAAAAAATTTAAAAATTTTTTTTTTTTTTTTTGCCGCAAGGTTAAATTTAAAAGAAGAAGAAGATATTTAAAATAAGTTTTAGAATTTACTTTTTTAATTTTGGCCACAAGGTTAAATTTAAAACTCTTTAAAATTATTTAAAGCGATTTTAATAGTGAATTAGGACACTGTCACAAATTCAAATCAATTATGAACATATTTAAAATTACACTTCAAAATTTTCTAAAACTAACTGGGGACAGTATATTGGCTCCCCTATTGGGTTGTCATCATCGGTCACCACCGACGTCTCTTTCTAACGGCCTTTCTTTTCCCATGTCTTCAATTCGAGGAACCTCGCTCCAGCTAAAGGACCCTCATGAAGACCCTCTCATGAACTCAAAACAACCCCTTTCTTACTTCCTTTTGTGCCCAAATGGCTTGATTTCATATCTATATTTAATTTCTTTACCATAAAAGAACAAGTTTTGTTTGGTGCCAGTTTTAATTTAGTTGATAAAATTTTTTAACTGGAAATAAGAGTTTTGGGATTCAGACCCACTCAAATGGGTCTTTAGAGCTAGCTTATTGTCATACGTGTGTCCTCTTTAGTAAAAATGAAAAAAAATTATTATTCTTGTACCAAAATATTGCAATTTGGATGTTTATCTGTTTTATTTTTTATTGCATTGTATTTACGGGGAATGACGCACCATATGGTATTAGGAGAATGAATTGTGTGGAACAATCCAATGGTTAAAAAAGAAAAGGCTCAAAATTTTATTTGGAAAAATCAAAAGGATCGCGGCTTGTGTGATTGACCGGAACACCTCAAATATTATAAAAAAGTCAAACTAACTATTAGATTCCCGCACCACTAAGGGCAAAGAAATTTAATCACTGTGTTGACCACGGGTAGAGGACTTAGATCGTTAACAACGGCAGTTCAAGAAATAGAGTTTGTTTCACACTTTTATTCTCATAAATTGAAATGAATGCGATCTCAAAAAATTTATTATTAGAAAATTTTCTTTCCTGTTTTATGAATGGCGATACTTCCATGCTTCAGCATCTTTTGTTCTTTGATCTTGTTGTTGAGCATGAAGGTTTCATTAGCAGTTGATACAGTAACTCCAGCATCCTTCATCCGTGATGGTGAGAAGTTAGTTTCATTTTCTCACAGGTTTGAGCTAGGCTTCTTCTCCCCTGGAAAATCAAAGAGCAGGTACCTGGGAATGTGGTTCCGGCAGGTCCCTGATACAGTTGTGTGGGTTGCAAATAGAGATAGGCCTATCTCCGATCATAACGCAGTATTAACCATTAGCAACAATGGAAATCTTGTTCTTCTCAACCAAACAAATGGCACTATCTGGTCTACAAACGTGCTTAGCGAAGTAAAAAATCCAGTGGCACAACTCAGAGATGATGGAAACCTTGTTATAAGGGATAACTCCAGCGGTAATACAACTGAAAGCTACTTATGGCAGAGCTTCGATTACCCAACAGACACTCTGTTGCAAGACATGAAGATGGGTTGGGACTTAAAGAATCGTCTGGAACGATATTTATCATCATGGCAAAGCGATGACGATCCATCTCCTGGGAAATTCACTACCAGACTTGAAATTCAAGTGCTTCCTAAAATGTGTACTTTCAATGGATCAGTAAAATTTGCCTGTTCCGGACAATGGAATGAAGCTGGTTTTGTATCTGCTATTTCATATACAAACTTTCTTTATAAACAATTTTTGGTAGAAAATCAAGACGAAACTAGTTACTGGTATGAGCCCTACAACCGTCCAAGCATAATGACTTTAAAACTCAACCCCTCAGGTCTGCTCACGCGTCAAATATGGAACGAGAACAGCAATGAATGGGATTGGGACGTCGTGTTCTCATTTCCAGATGAATATTGTGGTAAATATGGGTATTGTGGTGCTAATACTATTTGCAGCTACGACCAGAAACCTATATGTGAGTGCTTGGAGGGATTCAAACTCAAATCAAAAGTCAACCAGACAGGGCCTATAAAATGTGAGAGAAGTCATTCTTCAGAATGCACAAGGGGAGACCAGTTTATAAAGCTTGATAACATTAGAGCGCCCGACTTTATTGAGGTTTCTCTCAACCAGAGTATGAATCTGCAGCAATGCGCGGCTGAATGCTTGAAAAACTGCACTTGTAGAGCTTATGCTAATTCCAATCTAACAGAAGGCAGCGGCTGTTTAATGTGGTTTGGGGACCTGCTTGATGCCAATAGGCCAACAAGAAACTTCACCGGACAGTCTGTCTACCTACGAGTACCCGCTTCAGAAACAGGCACAATTTTCGCTTTCCTGAAATTGATGTTGTAAAAATTTTTCAAGTTGAATCAAAATGTATTTAAGCCAACATGTTTGAGGAATTAAATGTTAGAGAAACAGATGAACAAAACTAAAATTAGGGGTGATTTAAGTGATTTAAGTAATTTAAGTTATTTGGCTGAGCTACCCAGGATTTTATTTACTTTCTATTGAATTTCTTTATCTGGATGTAGGAAAAAGGAAGCTACTCTGGATACTTGTAATACTTGTTCTTCCACTGGTACTTCTTCCTTCCTTTTACATATTTTGTCGACGGAGGAGAAACTGCAAAGAGAAAGGTAATTTTTTTCATATCACTCACTGGTATTTTGTATGATATGGCATGTGATAAACATATATACTCACAGTTTTAAAAGTTGTCGTCTTACAGAAACAGAGAATATGGAAACAAACCAGGATCTGTTGGCATTTGACATAAATATGGGCATTACAACAAGAACAAATGAATTCGGTGAAGTAAATGGAGACGGAAAAGATAAGGGCAAGGATTCTTGGTTGCCATTATTCAGCTTGGCCAGCGTGGCTGCTGCTACACAAAACTTTTCTATGCAATGTAAGCTTGGAGAAGGTGGCTTTGGCCCTGTTTACAAGGTAGAATTGTTGATACCTGAAATGTCCTTAGTGAAGTACTGCTGGTGTAAAACATTAACAATATTTAGAATGCAGGGTCGATTACTTAATGGACAAGAAGTTGCAGTTAAAAGGCTCTCAAGTCAGTCCGGGCAAGGACTCAAAGAGTTTAAAAATGAGATAATGCTTATAGCAAAACTTCAACACAGGAACCTTGTCAGACTTTTGGGTTGCTGTGTAGAGCAAGGCGAAAAGATTTTGATCCTCGAGTACATGCCTAACAAAAGCTTGGATGTTTTCCTTTTTGGTATGTGATTTATATTCCCAAGAATTTATATTTTCATTACTTTGCAATGCTATGTCAGATTTTATCATCAGCATTTTTTTTAAACTTGTATCATTTTGGTATTACAACAGATCGAACCAAAAAGCGCCTCTTAGGTTGGCAAGCACGTGTTAGAATTATTGAAGGAATTGCTCAAGGGCTATTATATCTTCATCAGTATTCTAGATTTAGAATTATTCACAGAGATCTCAAGGCTAGTAACGTTCTCTTAGACAGGGATATGAACCCCAAAATCTCAGACTTTGGCTTGGCAAGAATGTTTGGCGGTGATGAATTGCAGGCAAATACTAAACGGATTGTTGGAACCTAGTAAGTAAATTTCCATTGCCGAAAAATGTTGTTTGCTTGTCCCGTTTTCTTATATTATTTAATATTTGTTGAAACAATGAAATTTCAGTGGTTACATGTCACCTGAGTATGCCCTGGATGGTCTTTTCTCTATAAAATCAGATGTGTTTAGCTTTGGAATTTTGATGTTGGAAACGTTGACTGGCAAGAAAAACACAGGCGTCTACAATGCTGATTCCTTTAATCTTCTCGGCTTTGTAAGTAACAAGTCGTTTTACTTTTATTTAATCTTTGGTGAATGAATTTCGAAAGTTAGGAATTGCCCTTGTCAATTAAACTAATATGATCTTGACTTCCTTTAGGCTTGGGATCTATGGAAAGATGATAAGTTTCATGAACTAATAGATCCAATAATATTGCAAGATGAAATATCGTTGCCAATGCTGGTGAGATACATTAATGTAGCTCTTCTATGTGTTGAAGATAATGCAGCAGACAGACCAACCATGTCAGATGTTGTCTCAATAATTAACAATGAACATCTTGAATTACCTTCACCCAAGGAACCTGCTTTTACCAAAGGTATAAATGTGAAGAATTCATCTCATTCAAATGGTGGGATGTCTAAACTTTGTTCAGTGAATGATGTAACAATTTCACTGGTTTATCCTCGATAGACATCAATTCTCCACAACTGTTTAATGTGCTATAATTTGTATATTTATAGCTAAATGTTTTTTCAGTTGATGATTCTAAAATGCCTGCATTGTTTAATGGAAATGGCACGTCATATTAAAATTTAAAATTAATAAATTAATAATCTTGGGACCATAAAAAATCTTTTTATTTAATGAATATTAATATATCAATACATTAATATTATTATTTTATAAAAATAATATCACGTTAATTTTTATAGAGAATAGAGGTAGTATAATTAAGGAATTTTGGTAGCTTTTGCGTTTTCATTGGAAATTTGAATGAATTTGAATGCTATTGAAGCTTGAATAAGTTTTAAATACTTATGTTTTGAATGATATGTTTATTTATTTATTTTTATAAACTCAATATTTCTTAAATTTAGTATTTTTACATTTATATCCTTAAAAGAGTTATATATATTTTGGAGTATGTTTATATATTTACTGTGTTATCTAGTATAATAGCATTATTTACATATCGTAAATATTTATAAAGTAAGCATTAGATATATAGATAAAAAATAAAAAATGAAAAATTAACTTTGACGGCAAATCGCGTTGGTCCAACCAAGAGTTTAACATAATATTTGTACGTAAGAAATTGTTACCTAATAATAAATTAATTTATTTAAAATTAAAATTGAATGTCTGTTAGTTATTTAGTTTTCATTGGACCAAGTAAAAGTTGAGACCGAGATAATTCTAATATGACATGTAAATTATGAATATCATTTTGGTGAGAAGTAAATACACTTACGAGGATATTTATGAGAAAACAAATAATCTTTCATTCTGACATATGGTCATTTAGATAACAATTAGAATTTTTTTATTCATATGAAAATATCTTACAATAAGACTTCAGAGACCCAAAAAAAAAAAAAAGACAAGCCAAAATATCAAAATATTTTAAAATAAGCCAAATTAAAACAAACAAGACGTTACTGATTTTATAAATTTGTATGACACAATTCAAATTTAATCTTGATTGAGTAAATCAATTACTTGATAATTATTTGGCTAAATTGTATGGCTTGATCACGATTACATGGTAACTCATCAGAGCAGGCATTTTTTAAGGCAATATATTAAGCTATCTCTCTCTTATTTCTCTTAATATAGCACATAGAATACAACAATGTTTTCACATTGAAAGCTGTAAAAAAAATGCAACAATGATTAATGAAAATTATGACACTACAATAAAGAAAATCATAGAGATATGATATGTATTTAGTTTCAAATTTGTTAATTATTAATTCATGTATTAATTGGGTCCTATAGAAAAATAGGATTTTTAAAAATTTTATTATCAAATAAATTTGTCAAATTGTTAATTTATCACATTGACCTCAAGTTTGGATTTACAAAATTTATTATTTAATGAAAGTTAACAGAGTATTAACTTAAGATCTCATTAACTTTGTAGCCTAATTGCCCTGCTCTTTTTTTCGAGATTTGAAGCCAAATTGTCCATAGTTTAATACATTTAACAATCATTCTTTACGCTATGTCAATGTACCAAAGAAAAATTTTGGATTTTGCCCAATATATATAGAGAGAGAGAGATATTTGAGATAAATCCAGTACTAGGGATGGCAAAAATCCGCACTGGGACAGGAACTCTCAAGGATTTTTCCAATTTGGAGAGATACGGGAATGATTTTATACCCAATTTCTTATTCAGAGAAGGGATATAGACGATTTTTCACCGAAATTTCTTCTTGAGACACGGACGGGGATGAGCTAGAATTAGGCATGGAAATAAAATACGAATCCAGCCCGCATCCGCAAGGATCCGGATCCAAAAAATCTGGATTTGTATGTTAAAAAATACAAATTCGGGATTTAGAAAATCGAGATCCGCATAGATCTGGACTTGCATCAAGAAAACCAAATATCTGGATCTGGTAAATTTATTTTAAATTAAAAATAAATTAAAAATAAATTAAAAATTAAATTTTATTTGATGATTTATGATGATGTTGTATGTTATTCATGTTGAATTACTGATGTTGAATTATGATTGAATTTTATTTGATATTATTAGGTAAATTATTGAATTTTAACTTAAATTACAAATTAAATTAAAAATATACACTAAAAATTGAAAATGAAATTTTATTTGTGAATATAAGATGTTGTTCTATGTTATTCATGTTGAATTATTAATTGTTGACTTATGATTGAATTTTATTTGATATTATTAGATAAATTATTGAATTTTTAAATTATATATTAAATTATTGAATTTTGATTTTTTCGGATCCAATATCCGGAATATCCACTCGCATCTGTTGCGGATATTACCTGCATCTGGATCCACATTTTTTTTACGGATCTAGATACAAATTCAGATAGAGAAATGTAAATGTGGATCTAGATCTGGATCTAGATTTTGTCAACCCTAGCTGGAATGCCCATCCCCTCCTCAATTCCCCATTTCCCTATTTTAATTTTAATTTTTAAAAATATTAATGAATAAATTATAAAATTTAAATTATAAAATATTAAATATTAGTATAAATAACAAATATTAAAATATTTATATAAATATACTATTAAAATTTCAGGTTTCATTAACTAGTTGTCATCCTTATCGCTATTTGATCAAGTCTTATTCAAAAGGTTTTGGCCCAAACTTTTTGTTTCAAAGTTTTATCTAATAAAACAAAACTAAAGAAAAAGGTAAAGCTATAACATCTAAACTTTACTAAGATATGTTGTCAAACTTCACTTTTGTTTAAATTTTTTTTAAGAAATTAAATCAAATTTAATTTTAAAATTAAAAATATATTAATTATTTAAGGATTTTTAAGGAATCAGAGACATTAAGAAATCTCTTATTATTATTTAAGAAGTGATGAAGAACATCTTAAAGTGAATTTTAAAGAATCAGAGACCCTAAGAAATCTCTTATTATTATTCGAGAAGGGATGAAGATCACCTTAAATAATTCTGACCAAGGTGGGGATATATGCATAATATCATGGATGAGTACGTGAATCTTAGTTCCTTCCCCTCCTCTCACCTCTCCTTTGGCATCCCTGTCCAGCGCAAGTTTTAAAATAACGCTCAAGAATATGAATTTGAGTAGGGAATAAGAAATTGAAAAAAGGTTGGTTTGGGACCACAAATGCCGTGTTTTTCAGGAATTTAGAGAAGACTACATAATTTCGAAAATTCAATGGGCACTGAAAAAATTATTAATTAACCATCTTAATTAATAAACTCATTTCTTTTATATTTTCCTTTGTCGATCTTAAAATCTGTCATCTAGAATTGTTTACATCATAGTCATTTGATTGTTGACGTAAGGTGATTTTTTCTGTCGATTAATTTAGACATATGTTTATTAAAATAATGGAACGGAATGTGTTTCCGCAATAGACGAGGTGTCATTATTTTACTTCTGCCTTCCCATTTTCTGCTTCCGCTATCTTACTATGTCATGAAACAATTTCAAGGGCCCTAATTAAAATTTCACCTTTAAGAAACCTTTCAGCCTCTAACAAAGCAAAGTATGGACGGTAATGGAAACTTCCTCGAGTTGACTCAGTCAACCGAGGAGGCTCGAGATCGCTTTAAATCCATCTCAAACGCCAGCCCTCTGGAGAAGACTCTGGTATGGCCAACTTGTTTGTCGTTTGCAATAAAGAAACATAATTAATTTTCAACAACCTGTCGGAATGGTATGTGACTGCAATTGACGAAACATATCCATCACTTTCAGTAACCTAAAATTCAGCAGTTGTAAATTGGTAGGCCCTGTTGTGATAATTGTAATTGGAAGGCCCTAATATGATAATTGTAACTTAAAAGGTATGATAATAAAATATTAATTAAATATTTATTATTATAATTTAAAAATTAAGTTGATTTAATTTATATTTATATAATAAAAAATTTATTATATCTTTATTAATTTTATTAAAATTATTAATTAAAAATTATATTTATTATGTACTATTTATTTTTATTTCATAATTATAATTTTTTTTTCAATAATAGTTATAACTTAAAAGATATAGTAACTCAGTATCAAAGAGAACCGTATTATCATTGTGTATGCGAAGCATTGAAGGAAGAGCAATCACCTAAACCTAAATGGGACAAAGTGAAATATGCCAATAAAGCACTATGCCATATCTCGAATTTATTGTTCAAATCCATGAAAATGGGTTAGAAATGGCTATTTATAGCCAAATCAAGCGGTAAGCACTTGAGTAGTGTGTACTTGAGTCCACAGATGTGTGTGATTACAAGATCAAGCTGTGTGTGCAGGCAAAGAGAGGTGTATGTGATTGGCGTGTGTGTGCATTCAAATGAATCACATGAGATGTGCAATTGGTGGAAATCCATTTAGCTTTCGCAGTACTCCCCCTTATTCCTTAGATATCCATCAGTTCATACGAATTGCAATTGACCAAAATTTCAATGGGACAAAATCCAAGCAAAAAGAAAATACAATTTAATGAATAAAGTAGGGTTGGACGACAATTCAAAATTAGGGATGCCAAATAGTGGGCCTGGGCCGGGTTTTTTCAAGTCCACTGTTAGTTTTACATGACGGCCTGGGCGGGGCTTAGGCTTTTTTAATTTATTTTAAATTTTTTAAAATATTATAAATTTGATATAAATTAATGATCAATAAGTTATTACAATCATAAATAAATTAAAAAAATAAATATTTCAAATTAAAATAATAAATAAAAGCCATAATTTTAATTTTTTTAATACTGAATTTTTTAATTCAAACTCTCTTTTAATTAATTAACACAAATGAGAGAATTTAGTATCATAATTTTAATTTTTTTGAATCATCATTGATTTATAAGTTAAGAATTTAAGTTTTTTTAAATTACTTTTTAATTTTAATTATATTATTTTAATTTATAAATTTATTTTTTGAAACAATTAGTGAACCTGGGCCTTGTCCGAGCTTTTTTTTTTGGGCCCTATGCCCTCAGGCATGGACTAGGGTGGACTGGACTTAGGCCGACCCGAATTTTTTTACCACCCCTATTCAAAATTGCCTCATTTAAAATCTGTACTAATAAAAACTCAATACAAAAACTTGGTCAAAGGAAAAAAACAAGTACAACGCACATGTTCCATTTTAGCTTTAAAAGTTCTATTGTCTGATGAGCGCTCCCCCGGATGATAACATATATCATCTCAATAATTTGTTCAAATGTCACATCGTCAATAGTTTATTTTCAATTGTTGATGTAAGCAAATCTTTCATAAATTATCCTATAAAACTATCATTAAAAATATTTCTCTTCAACAAACATATCTTACATGATTAGTTATATCACCTGCAAAAACAACAATATCTAGAATTTGCAAATGTAAAACAGCAAAAAATAGCTCAACTTGAAAATAATGCATGTTTGAGATCTCTCAAGCCTTACATTGTGACCAACCACACAGTAAAAACACATCATTCATGTTAATTAGGGACATCAATATCATACTTCAAACAAAAAGAAGAAATCTCATAAAGCAATGAATCCCACACATCTCTATCATTTGCAAGTTTTTTATACATATTTCAACTAATTTTACGGCATTTAGAATATCTTGATCCTTTCTTTGAAGTGCTTGTGACAACTCATTTGAAAGTGTCAGTATATCTCTCATCAAATATACACCAAGCACAAAATCAAAAGATTAAATAAACTATACCAAACAATTTGCTTGAAATCTTTGTTTACTAGAGTTTAAATTATCTTTTCCAACTATCTCAAGCATACTAATTATATATAGAAATAAGAGATTATGCGAAGTAACGTACCATAATGTGAGCCTTAACATGTATCACCAAAACGTTTCAATGTAGTCTCATGATTTTGGCCTTGCCAACTCGGTAGTTCATCATTTTCAAGTGCTTTCACCAATTGAAAAGTAATTGTTTCTCTCGAAGAATATCTCGACGTTTACATGAAGCCCCAACAACATTGACAACATTAGCAACTACAATGAAGAAAGAATTAACTACATCGTATTTCTTTGCCATAGACATAATAACTAACTATAATTGATAAGCAGAACAATGTGTACAATAAGTGCACTCATTCTCATTCACAATAAGTGTTTTAAGACCATTGAACTCACCTTGCATGTTGGTAGCCCCATCATAATTGGTCAACAGTGGTATTATCATCAATAACTTCCTTGAGCGAGATAGCAGTGGTACTAGTAACATGCTTAAGACCTATAAAACGCTCAATAACAGATCCATTCTTATCTACCATATCGCAATACAATAGCCATTTGCTCCTTCATAGATGCATATTGGATTCATCAATCAAAACAAAAAAATAATGCATCACCTATGTCTCTAATAATAGCATTGGTAGTTTCAGTAGAGCAAGCCCTTACAATATCTTTTTGAATTGAAGGTGCAATCAACATGTCATTTCCAGGAGCATTCTTCAAAGTAACATTTTTTATATCTTCATTGTGATTAATAAGAAATCTTCAAATTCAAAGATAATTTCCTTGGTTACTTGAATGATTAGGCTCATCATGACCATGGAAGGCAAGCCCTTGTTCTAAAAGATGCCGAACAACATCAATGGATGCGAATAGGCAAGTTTGATAATCTTTTCAATCTTGATCAAAATATTTGTTGAAAAATGTTCAAACATGCTGGTTTTATTTTATTAAATCTTCACAATAACTCTTGGCTTTGTTGTGAGTACTATTAGGACCTCTAATATGCTCTTCTAATCTTTCTAGTTTCTTCCAATTTGAGAAGCCATTCTTTGTAAACGTCTTACTACTTGCTTTCCCACTAATTTCTGGCCTGAAAAGATAACGACATAAACAATATACAATATTTTTTTTATATAATATATTCTAACCAATTTTCATATTTATTGAACCAAGCCGGAATGAATCATCGTTGTTGTTACCCAAATTTAGACTTACAAAAATTGTGAAATTTAGATTGGTAAGGACTCATTTGTAAATATGTTCTACAAACTTAATCTCGAACATTAGGATTGTAAGAAGAAATTGGGGGATGTTGTCCAAGATCAGAAGGAAGTTCTGACAATTCTAAGCAAGACTTATTTTGTTTTCCTGCACCACTTTTATCTCTCTAGAAATGGTGGCATCATTGGTCTTCTTTTAAAATACTTTTCCATATATGTTTCAAAATTATATATGTGATTACTTATGTAAAAATAAATTTAATTACAATTAAAAAAAACTGAGTGTAAAGTGTGTTCAATGTATAACTAAAAACAATGAACAAAATTACTAAGAAATTGTAAAGGCTAGAATTAGTCACTCAAGCAATTAGAATTTTATACAGAGATCTATTAAGATAAGTTAAAATTACCCTAAATTTGACGTGTGAGAAGGAATAAAATACTAAATTATTAACTTAATTCGAAGAAAAAAAAATGAAATGGACATGTTTACCTAATACAAAGAAGATGCAAAAAAAACTCGCTTTAACCGTCCCACATAACCCCATAATAATTAAATAAATAAAATCCTTCTTTTGCGTTCTTCACTGAGAATAAAGAATGGAGAAGCGGCTGCTCGCAGTTTGATTTTTTCCTTTAACACAATCCCTAATTACAAATGTGGTTCCCACGGCTAAACAATTGAGAATTGTAAATATTTTCGGCTCTGAGCTTTGATTTTTAAGTCAAAGTATGACTTTTACAATTATTAAAATAGTAGTTTAAATTTAAAATGATAGAACTATCTAATAGCTTGATAGGGGCTATTTAGAATTGCTCTTATTTTTCATTAAAAAAAAGTAATCTTTTCTCCAGTTGAATCCGCCTCTCAGGTTGGCAAAGAGCCGGTCCCATGGGTAGGAAAATCCATGGCGCAATCTTCAAATTAATTGGCTCAGCTCCTCGTGTTCAAGCGTGGGTATTTTTCCATATTTAGTTTATTTAAGTATGATATGCCCTAACCACTTCCTTACAAATGTGAGGGAAGTAGTTTAAATTCCCACAGATGTATTATAAAAATATAATTTAAATTTTTTTAATAGTTCATAATTTGAGTGAAGACAATCTTTCTCCTAAGAAGGGAGTTGACGTCCCTCGAATATTTGAGAGAATTAAGATCTAAGCGGTGCTATATCAAAATTAATATAAATGAATCTCAGTATTTGTGTGATTGTAAATATTATGAGCAATAATTCTCCTAAAAAAAAAAAATATGACATGCCCTGGTCATGCTATTGGAAATGCCTCCATCTACGAGATTTTAAATTTGAACAAGCCTTTACCTGGAGCTCCAATAATTTCTTGGATTAAAATTGATACGGATGGGTTGGTGACAGGGAACCCAGGTGATTCGTCTTCTGCTGCTATTCGTAGAGGCTTTAATGGCTTTGCCTTATGGCTTGGCCATCATATATAGTGCCTTTTTTATAAAGTTATATGCTATTATCCTAGCTATTGAGGGGGCTTTTCGTAATGGTTGGCGCTGAGCATGGTTAGAAAGTGACTCTTTTATGGCGCTTTTGTGCCTCACCAATCAAGATTTTAATTCTCCTTAGCCTCTTCACAATATATGGGTTAATTGTCTTCATTTATTAAAAGAGATGGAATTTAGGTGTTCTTATATTTACAGCGAGGGGAATTCTATTGATATTTTTTTGGCAAACTTGTGATAATTCTTTCACTTGGCGGGATTACCCACCAGTTTCTATTCCGAAGAACCTTTTGAAAAATGTTTGGCGTTTGTCTAAGTGTCGTATTGTCAACCTGTAGTTTTTCTCTACCTTTTTCTTACTAATAAAATTTTTCTCATTAAAAAAAAAATTAATCAGGCTAGACCGAACCAATCCGAGCTCAAGTAAAAAAAAAAAATCTATTTACTAGTAACCTTTTGACACCGTTCAAAATTCCTTTTAATAGTTAAATAACCTAACACAAATTAATTCATTTATTGTTTTGACTCAAATTTTAATTAAAAACTTAAATTATTTTTTTATCAAACTTTTTACACCTATCTCATTTCATAATTTATATTTATATTTTTAAATTTAATTAAAAAATAAAATTTTAAAAAATGATAATAATTTAGAATTATGAAGATAGGAATTATTATAATAGTTTAAGTATAGACATTTTGAAACTCCTGCTCTCACCATTATAATGATTAATTTTCAGATATATAAATAAGCGCACGTTAAGATTTTATTGGATGGCGTGCGAATTATTTTAAAAGTGAACTTACATGCACTAGAATTTCATTGAATAACATTGATAAGTCTTTTATTGAATAATTGTACCAATCATGTGGTGGAAACATTCTCATGCATGTAGTATATATCTTTTTCCATAAGATCTATGAACCTTCAAAGTTGGCGATTTTCAGTGATGTTATTTCAAGAAGAGATGTTATTTTGTAATTTACATTTTAACACAATTTTGATAAGCTGGACTTGGACATTGAATTTCTTTGTTTAGTTTGGGTAGATGATTTTGTGAGATAAGTCCTTGATTAATTTAAGAATTTGGTGATGTACTTTAGTGAACATAGCGGAGAATTAAAGTCAAGGGAGAGCACATGGCATGGTTTCAAGACAAAGATGGTCTGGAAGACCGTCATGCTGAGCTGAGGCCTCAATAAGCATTTAGTGCCAGCTTGTTGTCACACTTACGTCATCTTTAGAAAAAGTGAAGAACTTATTATTTCTGTACTAAAATATTGCAATTTTGACAATAACAGTTTATCTGTTTTATTTTTTATTACTTTATATTATCTGGGTATGATGCACCCGATTGAAATTAGGAGGAGGAATTGTGTGGAACAAGCCAATGGTAAATGATCGAAACCCTCAAATACATAACGAGAGGCTCAAAATTTTATTTGGAAAGTTCAAAAGGACCACCACATGTGTGAGTGGAAAAGATGACAGATGCTGACCACTTTCTACGTTTTGAAAAGTCTACAGGACTTGGAAAGTTAACAACAGGAAGTCAAGAAATAAATTTTATTTCACACCTGGCAAGACTTTTGTTATCATAATATTAAATGAATTCGATCTCAAAACAATTATTAGAAATTTTTTTCTCCTGTCTTATGAATGGCGATTCTTCCATGCTTCGACATCTTTTGTTCTTTGATCTTCTTGTTGAGCATGAAGGCTTCATTAGCAGCTGATACAATGACTAAAGCATCATTCATCCGTGATGGTGAGAAGTTAGCCTCATCTTCTCAAAGGTTTGAACTAGGCTTCTTCTCCCCTGGAAAATCAAAGAGTAGGTACCTGGGAATATGGTACCGGCGGGTCCCTGATACAGTTGTGTGGGTTGCAAATAGAGATAGGCCTATCTCCGGTCTTAACGCAGTATTAACCATCAGCAACAATGGAAATCTTGTTCTTCTCAACCAAACAAATGACACTATCTGGTCTACAAACGTATCTAGCGAAGTAAAAAATCCAGTGGCACAACTCAGAGATGATGGAAACCTTGTCATAAGGGATAACTCCAGCGGTAATACTGCCGAAAGCTACTTGTGGCAGAGCTTCGACCACCCAACAGACACTCTGTTACAAGACATGAAGATGGGCTGGGACTTAAAGAATGGTCTGGAACGATATTTGTCGTCATGGCAAAGTGATGACGATCCATCTCCTGGGAAATTCACTAACAGACTTGACATTCATGTGCTGCCTAAAATGTGTACTTTCAATGGATCAGTAAAATTTACCTGTTCCGGACAATGGGCTGGAACTGGCTTTGTATCTGCTCTTTCATATACAGACTTTCTTTATAAACAATTTATGACGGAAAATAAAGATGAATTTGTTTACTGGTATGAGGCCTACAACCGTCCTAGCATGATGACTCTAAAAGTCAACCCATCAGGTTTCGTCACGCGTCAAATATGGAACGAGAACAGCAATAAATGGGACGAATTGTTCTCGGTTCCAGATCAATACTGTGGTAAATATGGGTATTGTGGTGCTAATACTATTTGCAGCCTGGACCAGACACCAATGTGTGAGTGCTTGGAGGGATTCAAACTTAAATCACAAGTCAACCAGACAGCACCTATAAAATGTGAGAGAATTCATTCTTCAGAATGCACAAGGGGAAACCAGTTTATAAAGCTTGATAATGTTAAAGCGCCCGACTTCATAAACGTTTCTCTAAACCAGAGTATGAATCTGGAGCAATGTGCGGCCGAGTGCCTGAAGAGCTGCACTTGTAAAGCTTATGCTAATTCCAATGTAACAGAAGGCAGTGGCTGTTTAATGTGGTATGGAGACCTGCTTGATGCCAGAAGGCCAATTAGAAACTTCACCGGACAATCTGTCTACCTACGAGTACCCGCTTCAGAATCAGGTACAATTTTTGCATTGTTGAAATTGATGTTGCAAAAGCTTTTCATGTTGAATCAAAATGTATTTAAAGCTAACATGTTTGAGGAATTAAATATTAGAGAAACAGATGAACAAAACTAAAACTAGGGGTGATTTAAGTAATTTAAGTTATTTGGCTCAGCTACCTAGGATTTTATTTAATTTCTATTGAATTTAATTGACAACACATATGTGTCTGGATATAGGAAACAAGAAGCTACTATGGATACTTGTAATACTTGTTCTTCCACTGGTACTTCTTCCTTCCTTGTGCATATTTTGTCGATGGAGGAGAAAATGCAGAGAGAAAGGTAATTTTTTTGATATCACTCACCGGTATGTTGTAAGAACATGTATACTCACAGTTTTAAAAGTTGTCGTCTTACAGAAACACAGAATATGGAAACAAACCAGGATCTGTTGGCATTTGACATAAATATGGGCATTACAACAAGAACAAATGAATTCGGTGAAGTAAATGGAGACGGAAAAGATAAGGGCAAGGATTCTTGGTTGCCATTATTCAGCTTGGCCAGCGTAGCTGCTGCTACAGAAAACTTTTCTATGCAATGTAAGCTTGGAGAAGGTGGCTTTGGCCCCGTTTACAAGGTGAAATTGTTGATACCTCAAATGTCCTTAGTGAAGTACTGCTAGTGTAAAACATTAACAATATTTAGAATGCAGGGTCGATTACTTAATGGACAAGAAGTTGCAGTTAAAAGGCTCTCAAGTCAGTCCGGGCAAGGACTCAAAGAGTTTAAAAATGAGATGATGCTTATAGCAAAACTCCAACACAGAAACCTTGTTAGACTTTTGGGTTGCTGTGTAGAACAAGGCGAAAAGATTTTAATCCTTGAGTACATGCCTAACAAAAGCTTGGATGTTTACCTTTTCAGTATGTGACTTATCATTCAGAAGGATTAACATTTTCACTACTTTGCAATGCTATGTCAGATTTTATCATCAGCAATGTTTTCCATTAACTTGTACCATTTTGGTATTACAACAGATCCAATCAAGAAGCGCCTGTTGGATTGGCAAGCACGTGTTAGAATCATTGAAGGAATTGCTCAAGGGCTATTATATCTTCATCAATATTCTAGACTGAGAATTATTCATAGAGATCTAAAGGCAAGTAATGTTCTCTTAGATAAGGATATAAACCCCAAAATCTCCGACTTTGGCTTGGCAAGAATGTTTGGTGGTGATGAATTGCAAGGAAATACTAAACGGATTGTTGGAACTTAGTAAGTAAGCTTTCTTTCTTGAAAAATGAAAATGTTATTTGAATGTCCTATTTTTTATATTATTAATATTTGTTGAAATAATAATATTTCAGTGGTTATATGTCACCTGAATATGCCCTGGATGGTCTCTTCTCTATCAAATCGGATGTGTTTAGCTTTGGAATATTGATGTTAGAAATATTGAGTAGCAGGAAAAACACTGGCGTCTACAATACTGATTCCTTTAATCTTCTTGGTCATGTAAGTGACAAACTTTTTCAGTTTTGTATGATCTTTAAGGAATGAATTGCAAAAGTAAAGAATTGTTTCTGTCGATTAAACTAATATGATGCTAATTTTTTTCTTTCTTAGGCTTGGGATCTATTGAAACATGAGAGAGTTCGGGAACTGATTGATCCAGTAATATTGCAAGACGAAATATCATTGCCAATGTTGATAAGATACATTAATGTTGCTCTTCTATGTGTTCAAGAGAATGCAGCAGACAGACCAACTATGTCGGATGTTGTCTCGATGATTAGTAATGAGCATCTTCATTTACCTTTTCCCAAGAAACCTACTTTTGTGAAAGATGTGAAGAATTCATCTTATTCCACTAGTGGGACATCTGAAATTTGTTCTGTGAATAATGTAACAGTTTCACTAATCAGTCCTCGATAGATGTCAATCCTCCAAAGCTGTATAATGCAATATAATTTGTATATTTGTAGCTGAATATTTTTTATGGTGATTATTCTATATTGGTGCATTGGTTAATGGAAATGGCACATAATGTTAAAATTATATCATTAACTTTGTAGCTAGATTTCCCTGGCACTTTTTTGGCGTTTGAAGCCGAATTGTCTATTCTTCTATACAATCAACGATCATTCATTATGCTACAGCAGCTTCTAGATAAATATTTTGGATTTTTACGCCTTATATACACGCGCGTGCTTGTACATTATTAAAGTACAGAAAAACTATTATGCATTATGTTATTAGATTATATGGCCTAATAATTTTCTTGCACTTTAATAAGTTACAATGCTGATGGTAGTAATTGAATAAAAATAAAACATGAAATAAAAAAATAATTGTTAAAAAATTTTAATGATAAAGTGATATGTTAAAAAATATTAGGTGTTAAAATAATAATAACCTTTACATTAGTTTTGATCAAAACCGTTATTTTGCTAAAATGAAATCAACGGCTGTTGTTGGATTGCTCTTACTTAGAGCTAATCCAATCCCAAAAAATGATTAGCCATAAATTGATTTTTTAAAATTATTTATTATTATTATTATCATCAGCATTCATTGCTTCCTTTTAAGGATTGGAGCAATGAGGCCATAATATTTCTTATAAAATAACCCCACGACCTTCTTCGTGCGGAACTAAATTGTGATGGCCCTCAAATTATAAAATGAAGCAGGATGTGATTGTGAGTGAAGAATTAGGTTTCGAGTTTATTTTATTTATTTATTTATTTATTATATGTTAGTCAAGATTGAATCTCAAAAGAATTAATTAATTATCTTATCTAATAATCTTTTTGTTTATATTTTCTCTTTATTCATCTATATCCCACTAGAATCATTTAGATTATAATGTCATCAAAAGGGCAAAGCTTATCTTACATCAGCTGTAAGTTACAGTTATAAATTTTTGAATCCTCAGAAAAGTTAATAATTATGAAAATATCAATAAGTTTTAAAGTTTTATTTTAAACCCCAAGCTTCACTGCAATAGTAATTCAATTTTAAAAATTTTTTTATTTATATTTATAGCAAATTCAGTACCAAGTTTTTATTTTATCTAATTAAATTCCTAATTTATTTAATCTTATATTTATTAATTTTTTATTCATTATATTACCGATTTCTTTCTTTAATATATCATGATCTTCAATGTGAAGTCTTTTATTAATTATTTAACTTTATTAAATTTTTTACTCATTTGATCTCCTAACTTTTAATTTGTTTTATGTTTTCTTCATTAAAATTATTAATTTCTAATATTTCATTTGTTTTTTCTATATCATTTATAAATAAAATTGTGTTTCCTAATTTATTTAATAAATATAGCGAAATTCAATTTAATTGATTATTTTCCTACACGTATGAATCATTGATCGGATAAGATGATTAAAATCTTTCATAAGAAAATCCTCTTGGTATTTAATTAGAATGTGGTAACTCATTAGTTTATATATTTTGTGAAATTCAATTTAATTGATTATTTTCCTACATGTATGAATCATTGATCGGATAAGATGATTAAAATCTTTCATAAGAAAATCCTCTTGGTATGTAATTAGAATGTGGTAACTCATTAGTTTATATATTTTGTGAAATTATTAGAGGTTCTAATGATTTATTCATTGTAACATTTTTCTAGTAATTTATTAGAGTCATAACATATTTATGACATATAATATCTTTTATAATTCAAGATGCTAAATTTAGATTTTATATACATACATACATACATATAATCTATTTTATTCTTAGGAGAGATAAGAAATTATAAATGCAGATATAAATATATATTCAAAATTTGTAAATCTTTATGAATATGATAATTATTTAAATCTTTATAAAAATATAGTAAAAACTTAAAAAAAATTTAAGAATAAATGTAGAAGAGATGGTCAATAAAATCATTTAGTTATAATTAATGAGGACTTAGTTGAAAAAATAAGTAAATATATGATTCAAAATAAAATTTTTTATAAAAAGTTATTACACCCATACCTCGTTTTAGGTTAAAGTTATTTTCATCTATTGGATTAAAAAATATCAAAATCCAACCACCCAAATGTACTAACCGTTTGTTACAGCGAATGTAACATAAGCTTTGCCCATCAAAAGATGCTTGTGACGGCTTTAAATTCATTCTGAACTCTAGGCCTCTGGAGAAGAAAATTATGCGGTCAATATTGTCTTGTTGCAATGAAGAAACGGCGTTAATTTTTATCAGCCTTTGGAAATGATTAAACAACGACAATGAAAAAATTATATGCCCCGTCACCGTCAATAATTAGTCATGCAGCAACATTAATCTTCTAGAAAGTCGTTGCTGGGAGTCATTGGTCAATAATTTTCTTTTACACACAGAGTTAATAAATTATCTGTATTTCGAAAAAGATTAATTACTTCGTCAAAGATTAGATATCCATCACTTTCAACATTTACTAATGCGACAACATTAATCTTCTAGAATTTAAGTGTTCATAAATCATGGCTGGCAAGGAGCCTATCCCATATGGGTGCGAAAATCCTTCTTCTACTCTTCAATTTAACCGGCCCAGACTGGCCAAACCGATCTTATGTTCAAAAAGGCCTGGATTTTCTAACTCACAAAGCCCAGATTTGGTAAGAAGAAATGTGAGAAGGAGAGAGAAAATAAGAAAAAAAGAAGATTAATCTTAATTTTATTATTTAGTTTGATATGAATTTTATTTAATTTTTTTCCTTATTTTTTTCTCACCTCCTCCTTTCCTCTCTTCTTTTCTCCTTTCATTTCTTCAAACGAAATATGCCATAATGTCCCATGCCTTTCCGTTTGGGTTTCTTAACTTTTCTTATCAATGTTTTTAAGGCTAGTAGTAGAGGAGTGAATTGTCTAGGATGGCAAAAATTTTTATGGAAATGGGGGTGACGGGGACTTTTTTTTTTTTTCCCAATCAGGAAAGGTACAAGATGAGAATAATTTAATACTTAATATCTTGTTTGGGAAAGAGACAACGATTTGGTAAAATTCCCATCCCTTCCCTTCCCCATTTTTTGTTTTTTATGTTTAATTTTTTTAATCTATATTTTATTTTCTCTAAATTTAAGTGAATACATTTAAAATTTAAATTACAAGAGATTGGATATAAATAACAGGTATCATATTATAAAAACTATGTATATAAGAGTTAAATGAAATTTGCTGTAATTATTTATGGGTGGTGGTGATATTTTTACCCTATAATTTTTGTAAATCCACCATCCTCCCAAAAAAATAATTATAAAATTTCATATTCTCTTTAAAAAATACAAATAAGGAAGAAGTTTATATGGTAGAAGAATTGTTAGAAAAACCTTTTGACCAATTTCAGAATTTGGTGCTTCGTACAGAAGAGATTACAGGAGGTAGAGAATTTGACGTGAGACTGTGCACGGACTCATGGACACAGAGACCTTGGTAGAAAGCAAGCAACGTTGAAGTCATTATAGTAAAGTCAGGGGCCGGCTCTAGATTAACAGTGGTCCTTACATTTGGCAACATTCATCACTAAAAAAATTTAAAAGAACTTAAAATTCAATTAATTTTTAACTATATTTTAAATTCTAATCATTATTAGTAAAATCTTAAGAAATTAAAAAAAAGTTCAAGATTTTTTTTAAACTTTCTTTACAACTATTATTTTAAGAAACTATTTTATTATTATTTATTTCAAAAGTAAGCCAATAAATATAATCATTTTCTTTATAGAGAAGATTTCAATAAATTTTCTAACATTAAATAGTTAAATTTTTAGTTTAACCAGAAAGCTAAAGCTTTAATTTTTTTTCTTGTAGAATCTAATAATGAATGAATTAACAGTTAGATAATATTATTGATTATGATACTTTAATATTAAAGTTATCAAAATTCTATGTGTGTGTGTTAAGGTTATTAAATATAGAATTAATATAAAAACAATTCGTAGTTGGGGCTATTTATTAAGTTTTATAATGCTCATCTTTCTTTGAATTTTAGTCATTTATTGAATTTGTCGTGCACATCTACACTTTTGCATTCATCAAATTTTTTTTATATTTGGGGCAAGACTGCGTGATGCCGTCTTGCGATTCTGCTGCTTAGTTGAATCCACTTAAATTTAAGTGGACTCCACCCATTTAAGTGGATCAACGACCCAGTGCAAGACGTGCAGACGGTGTCAGACTTCTTTTTGTGATCCTTATATTTGGATTATTTTTTCAAAAGTTTACTTTTCATAAAAACTTTTCTTGAAATCAATTGATAATTTCTTCTCAAAAATGAATTCTCTCTAGCACATGCGAGAATGGGCAACCCCAGTTTTTTATTTTTTATTTTTTTTTGGCGTTGCAAATATTATAATTTTTTAAAATATAATCTTTGAAATCATTTTTGATAATATTCAAGGGAAACAAAACTACTGAAAAAATAAATAATAAATAAATAAATTGGAGTACTTGGGTATAATTTCATGACGATTGACAAATAAAAGGGTACAGAGGACTGGAAAAGAAAGTGATAAAGAAGGGCTGAGAAATTAAGTTGTGAAAGAAAAAAGGTAAAAGAAATTATGCTATTTTAGTTTAATAAGGGTATTTTATGTATTAAAGGCGTTTATAAGGTGAAGTTTTAATTTTTAAAAAATTCATAGTATTTTCATTTAATAAATGAGTTGTGTGAGTAATTTGAGTGATGATACAGACACAAACTCTTGTACAAACTTATTTTGTACAAACTGATGTGGCATCAATTCATTGGTTAAATGAAAATATAAAATAATAAAAATAAATTATGTGAGTCAAGAGATATTTAATTCAATTTTATCAGATATCAGTTTATACAAAAATAAGTTTGTCTAAAGAGTTTGAGGCTATATCATTATTCGAGTAATTTAGTGGATTCAAATAGTACAATTAAAATCTTAATTGTTGGAAAAATTATGAATTAGGAAGAGGCCTAAATTTTTTCCATTTTTGAGAAAATTCAGTGTATTATGGCACATTTGAATGATCGAAACATTGAATACATAAAAAAGTCAAACTAACTAATAAAATTCTACCTGTTTACAAGGTAGAACTGTTGATAACTCAAATGTCTCAGTGAAGTATTGCTGGCGTAAAACATTAACAATATTTAGAATGTAGGGTCAATTACTTAATGGACAAGAAGTTGCAGTTAAAAGGCTCTTGAGTTAGTCCGGACAAGGACTCAAAGAATTTAAAAATGAGATGATCCTTATCGCAAAACCACAACACAAAAACCTTATCAGACTCTTCGGTTGCTGTATAGAACAAGGCGATAATATTTTAATCCTTGAGTACATGCCTAACAAAAGCTTGGATATTTTCCTTCTTAGTATGTGATTTATTATTCACAAGATTAAATATTTTCACTACTTTGCAATGCTATGTCGAATTTTATCATCATCATTCTTTTTAACTTTATCATTTATGCTAATCAGTATTTATTTTGGTATTGCAACAGATCCAACCAAAAATCGCCTTTTAGATTGGCAACTAGAATCATCGAAGGAATAGCTCAAGGACTATTATATCTTCATCATTATTCTAGATTAAGAATTATTCACAAAGATCTGAAGGCAAGTAATATCCTCTCATATAGTCACATGAATCCCAAAATCTCAGACTTTGGCATGGCAAGAATGTTTAGTCGTGATTAGTTGTAGGGAAATACTAAACGGATAGTTGGAACTTAGTAAGTAAATTTTCATTCCTAAAAATTGTTGCTTGCTTATCTAGTTTTTGAACTCATTTAATATTTATTGAAATAATGGAATTTCAGTGGTTATATGCCACTTAAGTATGCTCTAGGATGCTCATTCTCTATCAAATCAGATGTGTTTAGTTTTGGAGCATTGATGTTGGAAATATTGAGTGGCAAGAAGAGCACTGCCATCTACAATACTGGTTCCTTTAACCTTCTTGGTCATGTAAATGACAAATTGTTTCCGTTTCGCATGATCTGCAATGAATAAATTACAAAAGTTAAGAATTGCTACTGTCAATTAAAAAAATATGAGTGTTCAATATTGATCCAGAACATTTCTTTACAAGCTTGGGATCTTTGGGAAGATGACAGAGGTCATGAACTTATCGATCCAATAATAATGCGAGATGAAATATCATTATCAATGCTGATGAGATATGTTAATGTTGCTCTTCTATGTGTTCAAGATGTTAGTCTACATGGCTATAAAATATTGATTTTAATGATAACAAACCACATGTTTTAGATAAACAAAAAATTACACATTATGTATGTATAACAAGAAAATGATTTTATGAAATTAGTTGTTTTCAAGTTTATGGTTTAAACTGAAAAATTTTGAGAAATTTGAAATCAACGTGTTGTTTTAAAATTATGGAAATGGATCTATTTGCAAAGTCTTATAAATATTTGAGCCATAGAATAATTTCATAAAGTGTTGGGAAAAACCTATAATTTTAAAAAATAGCTTTTTCACTGTAGCAAGCGGCTAGCCGAATTTATCAAAGCGGCAAAGCGATTATGAGCAGAAACTCTTTACAACAAAAGCGGCTAACCAGATTCCCAAAAGCGGCAGATTGGTTATCAAGCAGAAGCTCTCTGGAATAAAAGCGGCTAACCGGAAATGAAAAGTGGCAAATTAGAAGTTCAAAAATTTAAATATTTGAACATAACGGTAACATAAAGCAGCAAGCCGATGAGCATAAAGCAGCAACTCGGATATCATCAAAAAGTCAATAACGGCTAGTTTTCTTCTTCAACTATAAATTCGCTCAAATCAAATTAAATAAAGATGATGCAACCATTGTTATTATTGAGCATTTCTCTGCAATGTAAGTAAAAACTTTGTTTATTTATTCACACATATTGAGCTTTCACTTGTAATCAAACACATTGTGTGAGGAAAATTTATTTGTAATCATTTTTGTAAAATCCCGTTGAGAGGTTGTAAGTGTTGGGATACATTTGGGTGAAGAGATTGTGGATAATCTCTTGTTGTAAAGGTCCATTAACACCTTAGAAGTCAATTGCAAGCGTTTCAAGCTTTAGGAGGCTTGGATAACGAAATCCTTAATCTTGGTTTACTTGGAGGCGTGAAGGTAGGCGGGGATTGTCACACGATATAAAAATATTTATGTTTGCTCTCTCCTCCCTGACTCTTTTTATTTTTTAGCATTGTTAAATTTATTATTTTTGATTTCATTAAAACATTAAATTAAATTGTTGTGTGGTTTGCTTAGCTTAAGTTTTAAAAACCCAATTCACCCCCTTCTTGGGTTGCATAACTATTATTTCACAAGAGACTGCAGTAAATAAACCAACTATGTCAGATGTTGTCTTGATGATTAGCAATGAGCATATTAATTTATCTTCTCCCAAGGAACCTGCTTTTGTGACAGGTAAAAATGTGAAGAATTCGTCTCATTCCAACTGTGGAACATCTAAATTTTGTTCAGTGAATGATATAAAAGTTTCACTAATCAATCCTTGATAGACATCAATGCTCTAGTGCTATATAATGCAATGTAATTTGAATGTTTGTAGCTGAATTGTTGATTCTAAATTGGGTGCATTGGTTAATGGCAATGACACATCATATCAAAAGTATCTAATTAATTTTGAAGCTTAATTGCCTTTTTCTTTTATAGGCTTTTGACGCCTAATAGTCTAGTCTTCAGCACAATTTACAATCATTCATTGTTATATAACAGGTGAGAGAAACATGTTTTATTTTTTCCGTTTTGTTATGTGTTGTACAAATTTTATTGAACTCGCAAGTGCACGAATCTATTGTAGAATAGATCAACGGTGACGAGTGTCAATCCCATGAGGAGGTGGATTTTAATTGCGTGTAGAGTTAATTTTCTAAGTGGGTGATCGGATTTGTGGTGAAAGTGATTTAGACTATCATAAAATTTAAATTAGAATGCGGGAATAAATTAAGGTGAAAACTATTAAAATAAAGTGCTTGACTATCTAGACCTACACTCAACATACACCATGAGTTTAATATTCCTTATTAGTGCTAATTAAATCATGAAGGAGGATTTTCACTACTCATGAACCTCACTCAAATAAATATGGTGTTAAGTGCTTATCGTGCCAAATAGTAATAACCTTGCACTAGTGAGACGGTTATACCAGTGCAATATCTACAAGATTATTATATCTGTCGATAAAAAGTCAAAACATCAACATAAATCAGAGGGGAAGAGAAAGTAAATTTACAAAATTAAGCCCATGAAACATATTGAGACTTCACCTTCAACCCAAGTTTGAAAGAAAGTTAGCTACTCATAATTGAATTAGGATAAAATGAGAATTTATTAAAATACATAGAAAATACAAGATAGAAAATGAATTACAAAAAATAGAGCTAAAAAATGAATTCAAGGGTGTCAAATTAAGGGGGAGCCCTCTATTTATAGATACAATGAGTAAATCATGACCATCAGATTGAAACAATTTGGACGCTCAAGATTGCGACACGTCGTAAGTTCTGATTGGATAGAACACATCATTAGGGTTGTCATTCTGTGTATATGCATGTACCGTACGCACATTTTTTGATCTACTTATATACTGCCACATCACTGGTCAACGCTACATCATAGGATTGTTATACATCATCGATCAATACTACATAAGCAATCAATGCCACATCATTCGTCTAATTGAATGCTGCCACATCATCGGTCAGTGTCATGTCATCAGTCAGTGCCACATCATCGTACCGTATATATGAACAAAAGATGTCGTGAATGCGATCTGTATATGTGAACAATGTCGTTTATCCTTTTATTCTTCTTCTAAGATTTTTAATTGTCCTGAGTTCAAAATTTCTGTCCGTTTTGCTATATGATCTCTCGTTCATTGTGAAATGACCATGATGCCCCCTAAAATACATAAAATACTTAATTATAATACAACACACATAATTAAATCACAAGGCACTTAAATACATAAAAGTAAGGATGTTAGTGAGACTTGGAGTGTAAAATGAAAGATTTTCTCCTTTAAAAATATACACTTTTTAGTACTTAACACACCTCCTCACCAGCTTGTTACTAGTCCCTAGCAAATTAAGCAAAACAAAATTTAAACCCAAAATGATTTTTTTTTTTTAAAAAAGTCATGTTTATTCAATCAAACGTATGATAACAATTAAATAAAAGTATAAGCATTATATCCAGTGTAAAGAAATATCACCCC
Organism: Atalantia buxifolia; assembly: GCA_030444775.1. Taxonomy (NCBI): domain Eukaryota; kingdom Viridiplantae; phylum Streptophyta; class Magnoliopsida; order Sapindales; family Rutaceae; genus Atalantia; species Atalantia buxifolia. The sequence continues at coordinate 1,485,686 of CM059834.1, forward strand.
CACATCAACCATCCACATAAATTAGTCTAATAGACTTTGTCACAGGTACAGTAAGCAAGCCACTTTCAAAAATGACATGTCAAACCCCAAAATCTCACTGGTAGAAGTGACACTCTCACAAAAAATTAAACACAATAAAAATAGTCACTTCAATGAATGATTAATTGAGAGAAAATAGTAAAGAAGTAATATCACACACTCTCACCGAGATGAAAGAAATATGCCCATAGCTTAGAAATAATACAATCTTTAATCAAACCAATGTATTCATTTTTTTATGCACCACCACATCTTTTTAGCCCATACAACTAGCTTCTACTTCAGACTATAGTTCTTTAAAATTAAGAAAGACTTTTATTAGGACGTAACGTAGGCTAGGGACATGACTAACAAAGGAGGGGAAATAAGAAAAACAAAATATATATTTGAGAAAAAGTAAAGATCTTTTAGAAATTATAAGGTACATCTCACTTATTTATTATTATTTTATTATTTTATTTTTTATTTAACTAAATTTATTTTTGTATGGCACAACTTTATTGAACAAAATAATTGTTTACATTTTTCTCAAACATGAATAAGTGATGGAACTTGTAATACATCGAGTATTATTTCAAATCAGAGTAGGTCAAGGTGATAAGTTGACAAAGAAAAATATTTTATTTTATTTTATTTTATTTTATAAAAGGCTTAAAAGGGTTAATTATGAATATTTCACAAAAAGAATGGCTAGAAAAGCTCAAACGGGTCAAAAATGACATTTTCATCGTCTTTTAGGACCCTAAATAAGCTTTCATATCTACTAGTTAGATGGACCTTCAGATGTAGTAACACATTTTTTTTAGAGGGTTGACTCGAAAAAAATCTAGGGATCATGTATAAAATAACAAACTGTTAAGCTGTATGAAAAATTGGCAAAAAGGGTTACTCTAAAAAAAAATGGCATACTCAAAAACTCACTTGGAATTTATTACGACATGTGCATTCCTTCAAGCAACTCATATTTGTCTCTAACATCAACATGTAGAGTAGCAAATATGGTATAACATAGGTCAAGACCAAAGATAATACAAATAATAAAATTTGAAAGTCATTATGTCATCCAATGTTAAAAGATCACACAAAATAATTTTTTTATATTCTAAATGATATTCTATCCCCAAACCTATTCTAAACATGAAAAATATGCATGCAAAAAGGTAAAAATGATGTAGAAAAACTAATTAGTAAAAGAAGAAGTTAGAAAGATCACACTTAAAATGACTGTCGAAGCTTAATAATAAGATAACAAAGAAAAAGAAAATGTCCGGAAAGTAAATTTTCTTTTTTTTAACTTCCAAACTAAGAATATGTATTTCTAGAGTCACTACAGTCCATATTTAGCCATCTTCGACAGAAAAATTTAGCCACGGTTAGTCTCTACAACATAAATCAGTAAAAACTTCAATAGGATTAAGACATTCCAAAATTGTCAACTATTCCCTTCCCCCAACCAGAACGAAATATTGTCCTCAATGTTTTAAAGGAAAGAAGTAGAGTTCAGAAGGCATCACCAGGGTGCTGCAACATAGAAGAAAATATTTACAAATGAAGAGTTAAATCTAATTTGCATTTCTTACTGTAGCTACTATTACAATCATTAGTTGGCCACTTCAACATAAAGGTCCTGGGATCTAGCTCTAGTCAATAAACTTGTAACAGATCAAGTAGCTCATTAGCAGTACGAGCACAAATAAAAAAAATTTTTCGCTATGAAATGAATGAAATGATTTTTTATTGCATGGTTAAGAAATACGATAAAGCTATCATAAAAGTTATTGACATTTAACAAACCGATGAGTTTCTGATGAATGTTCAGATAAGCCCAAGATATTAATGTGCTTAGTGCCTCTAGAGTTATAAGATCTCCTGGTAGGAAAATAAAAGCATTATCATGATCTAGCTCTAGTCAATAAACTTGTAACAGATCAAGTAGCTCATTAGCAGTACGAGCACAAATAAAAAAAATTTTTCGCTATGAAATGAATGAAATGATTTTTTATTGCATGGTTAAGAAATACGATAAAGCTATCATAAAAGTTATTGACATTTAACAAACCGATGAGTTTCTGATGAATGTTCAGATAAGCCCAAGATATTAATGTGCTTAGTGCCTCTAGAGTTATAAGATCTCCTGGTAGGAAAATAAAAGCATTATCATGATTTAAAATTTCAGTTATTTTCTCTTGCATACCAAAGATGACTAACTCTTCTCCAATTGGTGAGTTAGACAAACAGCCTAAAGGTTTTAAGATTCTTGGGATGATGCCTAACACTTGGATCTCTCTTATATAAGCTGAGACTAGTTTTGATAGCCCTCGGTCACCTCCTCCGTATACCAAATGTAATTTTCTTTCTACTATGATTTAACCAAGATCTATGGCTGCCTTAATGAACTCTTTATATTTTCTATAGTTAAACCTAAAGAGTACATAAATGTTCTTGAATTGTTTATTGGGAGTAGCTACCATTGAGATACTTCTAAAAAAAAACATTGTGAGTGCTTAAAAAAAATCATATTTGAGGATCTTGGTGACAACAGTTTACAGCTGTGTATGAGGTAGCATGTTTGTGTCAATTAACACGTAAAGCACATGGCTCGAGAGTAAAAAAGAAAATAGTAAAAAAAGAAAAAGCAAACAATGATAAAATAAAATTATTAAAGACAAGAATACAAATCATAAAACAACAGTGAAATAAAACAACAATGAAGTAAAAGTATATTTACAGGTAGTTGTGACTATGGCTCACATCTTTCTCTGGTTTTACGTCTAGAAACGACTTGAACGCTCTCTTTGGGTCGAAGATAAGTTCCCATCTAGTTTTCTTATAAACTGGCAAACACGGTCGTTTATAGTCAGATTCCCGAGACTATATCGTGCCTGCTCTTTTTGGAATAATAGGCATAAATAGAGAATTGCTGTTTGTACGTATCCATTGGGATGCGTTTCAAAAGACAAAAGAATATCATCCAATGACTCTTTATTCAAGCCATCTCTAATGAATTGAATCTTGTCTTCCCTGTTATCAGACGCCATTCTTAAAAAATATGAATGTTTATCGCATCTCATTCTGGCACACTTATGACAAACAACTGGAAGTTTTTGAGCTCTTTGTTTTGTTGAATAATTTCCTTTACCACAATCGGACATGTATGCAATAAATTTAGGAAGCAACTCACCTACCAATCGTACTTTGGCCTCGATTAATCAATGGATCTCAGCAGGGTTATTATTCCTCATAAGTAATCACATGCGTTCGGACTGATCTTTACATATTGTAAAGAGGGCATTTTGAGGAAGTGAAGAAGATAGATTGTGAAGCTTTGCTAAAATTACGTTTTTGTCCATAACTTAGTCTCAGAATATTAGTTATTATGGGAAATTAAAGTAACCGACTTTGATTGTCACGAAGTGTCGTTATCCACCACTTAACCGTGGTAACAAACTAAAGCACACAAAGAAAATTAATTTCATAATCGTCCTCTTATTGAATTTACCTCAAGTTTTCATTGGATGTCGTAGATACCTTCTTCAATTTCTCTGAGTTGTCTCTGTAAAGGCTCAATATGGGATACTAACTCTGGTGGTCGTAGATCCCAAATATGATGTGTTTTACAAAATCGTATCTGGCCTCTGAGATGAGATTGTATATGTTGAAGTTGTCTAAGAAAGTTCAAGAGGATCTATCTAGTTGAGGTACTCATGATAAAAACGATAAAAGAAAACTTAATGGTTAAACAAACATACTTATGTAAAAATAATTTCAATCAGTAGAAGAATAGTAAAAGAAAGAAAAAAAAAATTAAATCACCAAAAAGAAAAAAATCTCAGTTCAAATTTAGTGGGTTATTCAAATCTATTTCGGTATCCTCTTCATATGGTTGGTACTCTAAATATGACTTTAATTTTTGACCATTAACTTTAAAGGTGACACTGTTCTCTGGATCTTTAATTTCAATTGCTCCATATGGAAAAACAGTGTAAACAATAAAGGGGATAGACTATCGAGAGCGTAACTGACCTAGGACTAGGTGGAAGCAATAATTGAATAGAAGTACTTTCTGACCTAGGGTGAAAGATTTTCTCATATTTTGCTTGTCATGAAAGACTTTTATTTGTTGCTTGTAAATCTTGGCATTTTCGTATGCATCATTGCGAATTTCTTCAAGTTCTGCCAAATGTAATATTCTTTCTAAGCTAGCTTACTGCATATCAAAGTTGACTTTCTTGATAGCCTAGTACGCACGATTCTCAAGTTCCAAAGGTAGATGGCAAGCTTTTTCATATGCTCATAATGCATCATCGAGTCTCAATGACCAATCTTTTCTGTTAGGTCTCACTGTCTTTTCTAATATGTGCTTTATTTCTCAATTGGAGATCTCAACTTGGCCATCGGCTTGTGGATAATATGGGGTCGCCACTTTGTGAGTGATAGAATACTTTGTAAAAAGAGATTTGAATGATTTGTTACAAAAGTAGGCACCACCATCATTGATTATTGCTTGAGGGAATCTAAAGCGTGAAACAATGTTACTTTTCAAAAATCCTATCACTACATTGTGATCATTGGTTCTACATAGGATTACTTCTACCCATTTTGATATGTAGTCAATAGCAACCAATATATATTGATGGCCAAAAGAAGGGGTAAAATGTCTCATGAAGTCGATAACCCATACATAAAAAATTTCAACCACTAAAATTGGGTTTCGTGTCATCATATTCCTTTATGTAACACTCTCTATTCATTGACACATATCACATAAAGAGCGAAAAGATTAAGCATCTTAAAATACAGTTGGCCAATAGAAACCACATTATAAAACTTTAGTAGTTATTTTTTTGGCGTTAAAATGACCTCCACAAGTTTGTTTATGGCAGAATGAAATGATATTTTGAAATTTACTTTCTAGGAAACATCGTTTGACAATTTGATCTGCATAATACTTGAACAAATAAGGGTCACCCCAAAAGAAATTCCTTATTTCCGCAAAAAAATTTAGCTTTGTCTTGCTTAGTCCAATGCTCTGGAAATTAACTTGTAATAAGATAGTTAACTATATTCGTATACCATGGTAATACTTCCACACTTATTAATTGTTCATCTGGAAATGGTTCATGCAATGGTATTGGTTCTGTAATTATGTCAAAATTAAGAAAAGAGAGATGGCCTCCCACAACATTTTCTGTGTCTTTCTTATCTTTAAATTCCAAGTCAAATTCTTACAAAAGTAACACCCAATGAATTAGTCTAGCTTTTGTATCTTTATTTGTGAGAAAATATTTAAGAGCAGCATGATCTGTGAACACAATTATTTTACAACCAATAAGATAAGATCAAAATTTCTCTAATGCAAACACTACTGCTAGCATTTTTTTTAGTAGTTAAATAGTTCAACTGTGCATCATTCAATGTCATATTAGTATAGTAAATGATATGGGGAATTCGATCAATTCTTTGTCCTAATACTGCTCCTACTACATAATCACATATGAACTCAAATGGTAAGTTCCAGTTTGGGGGTTGAATAATGGGTGATGATGTCAACAACTGCTTTAGTTTTTCAAAGGCCACAAGACAGGAATCATCAGAGACAAAAGGTACATTCTTAGCAAGTAGATTACATAAGGGTCTAGAAATTTTGCTAAAATGTTTAATGAAACGTCTATAAAAACCAACATGCCAAAGGAAAGATCTTACTTCTCTGACTGTTTTAAGTGAAGAAAGATTGGAAATAAGATCCACCTTGGCTTTATCAACCTCAATACTTTTGCTCGAAATGATGTGATCGAGAACAATTCCTTATTGTACTTCTCCTAATTTAAGACCAAATTCTTCTCTATACATCTCTGTAGAACTAGTGTTAAATGATGTAAACATTGATCGAATGAATCACCAAAGATAAAAAAAGTCATCCATAAAGACTTCTAGGAATCATTCAACCATATCAGAAAAATTGCTTAACATGCATCGTTGAAATGTAACAGGTGCATTACATAATCCAAATGGCATCCTCTGATATGCAAAAGTGCCAAAAGGGCAAGTGAAAGTGGTCTTCTCCTGATCTTTTAGTGTTATGGGGATTTGATTATATCCTGAGTAGCCATCTAGAAAGTAATAAAATTCATGACCTGCTCATCTATCAAGTATTTGATCAATAAATGGTAAAGAAAAATAGTCTTTACGTATGGTAGAATTCAACTTTGTATAATTAATGCATATACGCCACCCTGTAGTCACTTTAATGGGTATCAATTCATTATTAGCATCGGTAACTACTATGACTTCTGACTTTTTGGGCGAGACTGACCTATGAACTATTAGAAATAGAGTAAATGATAACTGCATCTATAGTTTAAGGACTTCAGTTCTAACAACTTCTTTTATGTTAGGGTTCAACAGACGTTGTATTTCCCTAGTAGGTTTGGCATTTTCATCAAGGTGAATGTAATGCATGAAGTCTACTGGGTTTATACCTTTTATGTTGGCTATGGTCTATCCTAATGCTTTTTTGTGCTCTTTTAAAACTTCCAACAACTTACCATTTTTTTTTATTTAGGGATGATGAAATGATTACTAACATAGTACTTTCTTCTCCCAAAAACGAATATTCTAAAATATTGGGTAATGGTTTGAGCTTGAGTTTTGGTGGTGATTCTGATGATGGGCTGAGTTTTTCCTCTAATGTAGCTAGTTGTTCAACTCTTGACTTCTATTTATTAGTGTTCATGGATGGTACTGAATCAAGTAACGCGTTGACCTCATTGACTGATATGTCAATATCAAAATCAAAATCAAAGTAAGTTAAACATGTTTGTAAAGGGCCATTACTAAAATTTGAAAGAAAATTATTATCAATTAATTCTTCTATTAAATCCACATCAACAATTCCATCATCTGCATTGTGAGGTTGTTTGGCAATGTTGAGGAATTTAGCTCCATAGTTATTTTACAGTCCTGCATTGAATGTGGGCATCGGCAATTGCCAAGAAAGGTCGGCCTAGAATAATGAAGATGTGCTTCCTTGGATCCTAGACTGGTTGAGTGTCAATTACAATGAACTCAATAAGAAAATTAAAATTATCTACCTAGATAAGCACGCCCTCCACAATACCATGAGGTATTTTCATGGACCTGATTTGCAAGCTGTAACACCACTAGGGTTGGGTGTAATTCTCCTAGTCCAAGTTTTACAAATACTTAGTAAGGCAACAGATTTACACTATCTTCTAAGTCCGACAAAAGATTTTCAATTAAGTAGTTCCTTATACTATATGAGATAATGAGGGAGCCTGAGTCTTTGTATTTTAGAAGAATTTTTTGTTGGAGTATAAAACTAACATTTTCTGTTAAAAAAGCCTTCTTTTGAACGTGAATATTTCTCTTTTTAGTATAAAGGTCTTTAAGAAAATTTGTATAAGATGACACTTATTTTGTAGCATCAAGTAAAGGGATGTTAACACTTACCTATTTAAAGATTTCAAAATTCTCACCTGTCAATTTTTCCTTCTTTGCATTAGCTAACCTCTGGGGAAATAGGGCTTTAGGAACGTATTCTCGTGAGTTGGTTTCTTTTTTTTCTTCAATGATGAGTCCTCAGCATTTACTGGTACAATTTGAGTTTAATTTGTCACTGACATCTCCACTTTGTTATCGACTTCTTTTCCTTTTCGCAAGGTCATGATGGCTTTGACTTATCCATGTTGTTGTGGTGAACTAGTACTTATTTTATGCACTCTTTTAGGATTAAGCACTAGTTGACTTAAAAATTTGCCTTTCTCAATCGTCATTGTCAAAGTTTGAACTGAAGAGGCAAGTTGTCCTACCATCTTTTCAAGTTTTGAAACTGATTGGGTTTGTGAATTGAAACCTGCTCTTATCTTATTTCGTAGTTCATCAATGGTATGGTTTTGTTACTCAATCATGAAGTAAGTAAGATTCTTGAAATTCTGGAATGCATCCTCCAATGGTCTGGGTCGATAGTAGTTCAGATTCTGATTGTATGGTCTAAATAGTGGTTGAGAAGCTTGAAGAACTTGAAGAATTAGCTGCATTAGTGGAGCTGGAGCTGTTGGTCCATTCTGTTGGAACTCTTGAGACCATGAAAAATTGGGGTGGTCTCTTCATCTAGGATTATATGTGTTGAAGTTATAGTTGTAGTTTTATGGCTTTCTCATTACACCTATGGCATTGGCTTGACCTGGGTATGAGTCATGTTCATGTGGCTCTGTTGATTTAAAAGTCGTTAACAATGCTATTTGTCGGAAAAAAAAAACTTCAACTATCTCTTTGACTTCTTTAATTTCTGAATTTGACTTACCAATGTGAATCTCATTCACTCCGTTAATTCTTTTAATATTCCTGAGTGATCGACTCCGTTGTTAGGAATTATCCGCTTATCGCTAAAAGAAATCCCAAATCTCTGATGCACTTTTTGACATTAGCTCTCCTCCACTTGTTGCCACTAGCCATTCTTGCACATGCAGCAATAATCTCTCCAAAAAGTATTGACATTGATGTCATTTCTCATACCCATGATGTAGAAACTTCAAAAGTAGCCCATTGAATCGCTCTCATACTTCGAAAAACTGCTCGTCTTTTCTCTAGGTAAACTTTGAAATTTCCCTGGTAATAGTATTGGTTTAATGCATTGGGAAGTATTTATTCAAAAATTTTGTTACCATTTATTTTCATGATGTAGTATTATTAGCAGGCAATGTATTGAACTATGAACGAGCTCTATCCTTTAAAGAAAATGAGAATAATCTAAGTTTAACTTCATCATCTGAAAAATTCTCATATTTAAAAGTTTGACAAACAGCATAAAAATCATTTAGATGATTATATGGGTCTTCATTTTCTAAGCCATATAATGTTGGGGGACAATTTAGTACACTAGGTTTTAACTCAATACATTGCCTACTAAAAACATTACATCATGGTTCAATACATTTCCTTTGAACCTGTTAGAAATCATTTCGATCAGCATTAGTCTTTTGCAATGAAGAATAAGTGTTAACTTTTATCTGTCACTTTTAACCAGCCTTTAGAAATGATTAAAAGGCTGCAACTAAAGCAAGATATCCATAACTTTAAATAATTAATGATACAACGACATTAATCTTCTAGTAAGTCAGAGTCAAAGCTAAAAAGTATTTCAATTTGGAAAGAGTTATTTTTAAATACCTCCCTTGAGGTTTGATATAATTACAACTAGATAGTGATATTGAATGTATTCTCACTTACCTCCCCTGCCGTTAGTATATATATGAGTTGACCGTTAGTTGACCTGAGAAATGACTAAAATACCCAAACCAATTGTTCAACACAAATTTTTGGCACCAGCAAAATAAGGTTACTTTTACAAAAAGGCCCAATTATAAAATTTGTGGACCAAAAGAGCATGCCAAAACCAAACCTTCTCTTTTCTCCAAATTCAGCATAGGTCTTGAGCTTTTTGGCGACAAGTGACAGTGGTTGGACGAGCATTTGATAGCAAGTTGATCTCCAATAGCATGTAGCTCTACTTCCGGCATTTTGAATGTAATATTTCTCATTAGTTCCCGGTAATTTTGGCATGCCTTACATTGTAATTCTTCTTTTTTTTTTTGTTTACATAAGATAGATTGATGAAAGATGAGTGTATAGATAAGCATTAGGATTAGTTGTTGCTAAATATTAAAAATGGTTTAATGAAATTGAGAGTTAATAAATGACACGTGAGGTGCTCGACAAAATACTTGTTAGGATTTGTTTGTCTCGTTTTAGGTAGATCAAGGTGTTGATAGTGCATTAATGCGAAGTCCTATTTTGTAAGCTCATGATCTCGCACAAAAATGTTGCGACAATGAGCTTAAGAGCCCATTTGGCATTTCTACACAATCGTGCGCATGATGGGCGAGCATTTTTCAGCAATGAAATTTGTGAAGAATGAACTTCGGAATCAGATGAGAGATGAATGGATGAATGATAATTTAATTGTGAATGTAGAAAAAGATGTATTTAATAGTATTGATAATGAGTTTATTGCACAAGATTTCAGAATATGAAATCGTGTAGAGAACAATTGTAAATGTATTACCAAAAATTTTATATATTCAAATTTTAGTTTTTACATTTTGCTGTTATTTAATTTAGCCCCCGGTAAATTATTTTTCTAAATATGCCGAATATTACTATATGTCAAACTTAATACAAAATAGATATAAATATAAAAACTTATAGAAATTAATAACTAGTTTTAATTGGCATGAATGTCTCTATCATGGTCAATGAATAAACCTAAAACATCCGGATGTGTGCTATCACTAGGATCAACATAATTTGTCTCAACGACTTTCCCTTTTCTTTTTAAGGATGCTTGATACCAGTCAACAAAACATCTGGCGTGTGATAAGATCTCCAAAAATGGCATTGTCCCTTTATCATATATCTCTTTCTGTTCTTTTTCTTAAGCTTGTCCTTCATCATCATTCTTTCACTTTTGATAAGTTATATTGTAACCATCACGAGGTTGATAATAATTGTGACTACAACTATAATCACAGTAAAGATAAATAAATAAATAAACTCATTTTGGATTATCACTATGACTGCGTAAAATTGGATTCAGTTCAGATAGTAGCTTCGTATCAATTCAAACAATGGCTTCGTAAGAGCATAATCTGTTATTGAGGTCCATGGCTTCTAGATGAATTACTGAGGCACATAGCTTTTAGTTGAATTACTGACACATGGCTTCTAGCTGAATTACCAAGGCAAAATCCAAGATAAATTATTTTTCTCAAAACTATTAAGGGCTTTCAATTCAAGCTTCATTGGATTTGCCATCTTCAATTATTCTTTAAAGGCTTCAAAATCTCAATATATGGCTTCAGTACGTGCAAGAATGTTCAAATTTATGGCTTCATATAAACGCATTAGGGTGCGTTGAGGATTGAAGTTGGCGGCTATACCTTTTGGTAAACGCTAACTTAATACCTTGGAAGTTATGTTGATATGATTTTGCACTTCTACGATAGAAAATTTATTATATCTTTAATAATTTTTTTCAATATTATTATTTAAAATTTATATTTATTGTTAAAATAAATTTAAAATCTTGAGCTTTATACTCTTAATCTTGCATTTCCAAGTAAACACATGCTTTAGATAAAATTTCGAGATTTACCTTGACCACTTATTAATATAAACTTGGAAGCTTGTTGTGAAGCTTCTAATGAGTTGCTACATCCTTGATTTAGCTTCTGAATTCTTGGTTCCTTCACTTCAGCTCAAGATTCGGGCTTCTCTCAAAATTCACTGCACACGAACACATGAGAGAGGAAAGGGAGAGAAGTGCACTGCACTCATGAAACAAATCCGTGAACTGTAAACTTCCAATGGGCTGAAGTCACTTAAATATTGTGGCTGAGTGCAGGGACCCCTCATGTGTTAGTACAAAATTGTCCATCCCATTATGAGCTAGAATAACACAATTAAATATTATACTTATCCATAATATAGTACTATATATAGGGCATGACACAATCAGACTAATTAACATAATATTTGATCACTTAATAAATGAGTCTGTCAAAATTGCTCTTTAATATTTGACATTAGTCACGTATTAATTCGGTAAATATAAGAAATAATTAGAATGATTTATGCTAGTCCACAAAATGTGAGAAATAAATCTAACATTTATTACATATAATTAACTTTTGTCTTATAGTTACAACTTTTTTTCTACAACAGCTGTAACAGTTACAGCACCTCAATCCCAATCAGGACCTTAGTATTGAAGCTTTAAGGCTTCAATCTGAATTTTGTACGCTTCAATTTTGATTTTGCACTCTTCAGTCTTGATTTACGCTTTAGTCTTGTATGCTTCGGTCTTTATTTTTAATATCGAATGATAAATAAACAAACTATTAATTAGGAAATGAAATAATAAAATAAGAAATATAATACTTCCTATAATATAGCGATCTAGTGTTGATAACGTGTTGTAATATTGTTGGGTAGAGGGAGCATTGAAGGAAAAACAGTTAACTAAAGCGAAAAAGAACAAAGTGAAACATACCAAGTAGCACCATGCAATCTCACGAATTTATTTTTCAAATCGAAGTCGTGAGAATGGGTTACAAATAGCCGGATTAAACGGTGTGCACTTGAGTCCATAGATGTGTGGGATTACAAGATCAAGTGGTGTGTGCAGGCAAAGTGAGGTATATCTGATTGGTGTGTTTGTGCATACAAATCAATCCTATGTGATATGCATGAGGTGGACATCCACATAGCTTTCACAACATGAGTAATATTTGCTTAAATTTTGGAAGTCATTGGTCAAGAGTCCTGCTAAGTGTTCATAATAATTCATAGTTGGCCTAATGGCAGATCTAGAAAAATGATTTATTGGGGGCTAAATTAAATAATGACAATATGTAAAATTTGAAATTTGAACATATAAAATTTTTTATCATACATTTACAATTGTTCTCTATGTGGTTTCATATTTTAAAAATATTGTGCAATAGACTCATTATCAATACTATTAAATACATCTTTTCTACAAAAACAATCAAATTATCATTTATCCATTCATCTCTCATTTCGTTCCAAAGTTCATTTTTTACGAATTTCATTACTGAAAATGTTCTCTCTATTGTAGTTGTGGAAATTAGAAAAACTAATGCTAATGTTACCAACAAATACATTAGCGGATACACCTTATCCTTTAGCAAGGTCGTCGATTCCCTTCAATCTTGCAAACCTAGTACTAGCATGCATATCCATTATGTAAGTTTGAAGTTGAGTTTTAAGCACCATAAGCTCTATTGAAGAAAATCCTTTGGATAAAATTGAGCAAGACGTTCTGGCTTGTCTTGATTAAAAGTAGCAAACAGATCATTTGGACTTGGACATGCTAAACAAAGAAGCAATTCCATAATAACCTCATTGAAACAATTATTTAACTCCTAAAGTTGCAAATCTAAAACAATTATTCAACTCAAAAATAATGCATGTTTGAGATATCTCAAGCCTTACATTGTAATTAATCCTATAGTAAAAATACATCATTCATGTTAGGGACATCAATATCATGCTTCAAACAAAAAGAAGAAATCTCATAAAGAATGAATCCCACACATCCCTCATCATTTGTAAGTTTTTCATATATATTTCAACCAATTTTATGGCATTTAGAATATCTTGATCTTTTCTTTGAAGTGCTTGTGACAACTCACTTGAAAGTGCCAGTATATCTCTCATCAAATATAGACTAAGCACGAAATCAAAAGATAAAATAAACTATACCAAACAATTTGCTTGAAATCTCTGTTCACTAGAGTTTAACTTATCTTTTCCAACTATCTCAAGCATACTAATTATATATGGAAACAAAAGGATTATGCGAAGTAACGTACCATAATGTGAGCTCCAACGTGTATCACCAAAACGTTTCAATATAGTCTCAGGATTCTGGCATTGCCCACTCTGTACTTCATCATTTTCAAGTGCTTCAACAACTAAAAGTAATTGCTTACTTCGAAGAATATCTCATTGTTTACATGAAGCCCCAACAACATTGACAACATTAAAAACTACATTGAAGAACCAATTAATTGGATTGTATTTCTTTGCCACAGACACAATAGCTAACTATAATTGATAAGAAAAACAATGTATACAAAAAGTGCACTCATTCTCATTCACAATAAGTGTTTTAAGACCCTTGAACTCGCCTTATATGTTGGGAGCCCCCTCATAACCCTGCTTGCGCAACCTAGCATACTTAATCCATGCTTAAAAAATAACTGGTCAATAGCTTCCTTGAGTAAGGTAATAATGGTACTAGTAACATGCTTAAAACCTATAAAATGCTCAATAATAGATCTGTTCCTATCTACCATATCACAATACAATAGCCATATGCTCCTTCATAGACGCATCATTGGATTCATCAATCAAAACAAAAAAAAAAATAATGCATCACCTATGTCTCTAATAATAGCATTGGTAGTTTCAATAGAACAAGCCCTTACAATATCTTTTTGAATTAAATGCGCAATCAACATGTCATTTCCAGGAGCATTCTTCAAAGTAAATTTTTTGATATCTTCATTGTGATTAGCAAGAAATCTTAAAATTCAAAGATAATTTCCTTGGTTACTTGAATTATTAGGCTCATCATGACCATGGAATGCAAGCCCTTGTTCTAAAAGAAGCCGAACAACATCAATGGATGCGAATAGGCAAGTTCGATAATCTTTTCAATCTTGATCAAAATATTTGTTGAAAAATGTTTGAACATGTTGCTTTTATTTCATTAAATCTTCACAATAACTCTTGGTTTTGTTGTGAGTAGTATTAGGACCTCCAATATGCTCTTCTAATCTTTCTTCCAATTTGAGAAGCCATTCTTTGTAAACGTCTCACCACTTGCTTGTTCACTAATTTCTGGTCTATAAAGATAACAACATCAACAATATACAACATTTTTGTGATATACTATATTCTAACCAAATTACATATTTATTGAACTAAGCCGAATTGAATCATCGCTGTTGTTGCCCAAATTTAGACTTACAAAAATTGTGGAATTTAGGTTGATAAGAACCCATTTGTAAATATGCTCTACGAACTTCATCTCGAACATTAGGATTGCGAGAAGAAATTGGGAGACATTTTCCAAGATCAGAAGGAAGTTTTGACAATTCAAAGCCAGACTTATTTTGTTTTCATGGACCACTTTTATCTCTTTGGAAATGGCAGCATCACTTGTTTTCTTTTAATATACTTTTCCATATCTGTTTCAAAATTATATTTGTGATTACTTATATAAAAATAAATTTAATTACAATTAAACGAAAAGACTGAGTGTGAAGTGAGTTCAGTGCATAACTAATAATTATGGACAAAATTACTAAAACATTATAAGGGCTAGAATTAGTCACTCAAACAATTGCAATTTTATATAGAGATCTATTAAGATGAGTTAAAATTACCCTAAAATTGACATGTTAAATGAAATAAAATACTAAATTATTAACTTAATTCGAAGAAAAAATATGAAATGGACATGTTTACTTAAAACAAAGATGCTGAAAAAAAACCCACTTTAATGGTCCCAGCTAACCGCATAATAATTAAATAAATTAAATCCCTTTTTTGCTTTCTTCACTGAGAATAAAGAATGGATAAGTGCGAATAAAGAATGGAGTAGCGACTACTTCCAGCTTGGTTTTTTCCTTAACACAATCCCTAATTACAAATGTGGTTCCCACGGCTCAACAATTGAGAATTATAAATATTTTTAGCCGTGTGCTTTGATTTTTAAGTAAATTTTTCAATTGGTAAAATAGTAGTTTAAATTTAAAAAGATGGGGCTATCTAACAACTTGATAGGGGCTATTTAGAATTCCTCTTATTTTTCATTTTAAAAAAAAAAAAGTCATCTTTTTTCCAGTTGAATCTGCCTCTCAGGTTGGCAAAGAGCCGGTCCTATGGGTTGAAAATCGATAGCGCAATCTTCAAATTAATTGGCTCAGCTCCTCGTATTCAAGCGTGGGTGTTTTTCCATATTTAGTTTATTTAAGTATGACATGCCCTGGTCATGCTATTGGAAATGCCCCCATCTACGAGATTTTAAATTTGAACAAGCCTTTAGCTAGAGCTCCAACAATTTTCACGGAATTTTGGTGTTCGCCAATAGTTTCTTGGATTAAAATTGATACGGATGGGTTGGTGAAAGGGAACTTAAGTGATTTGTTTTGTGCTACTATTTGTAGAGGCTTTAATGGCATCTTGAAAGGTTGCTTTGCCTTGTGGTTAGCCATCATAGTGCCTTTTTTTATAAAGTTATATGCTATTATCCTAGTTATTGAGGGGGCCTTTCGTAATGGTTGGCGCATAGTATGGTTAGAAAGTGAACCTTTTATGGCGTTTTTGTGCCCCATTAATCAAGATTTTAATCCTCCTTGGCCTCTTCACACAATATATGAGTTAATTGTTTTCATTTACTAAAGCAGATGAAATTTAGGTATTCTTATATTTACAGTGAAGGGAATTTTGTTGATGATTTTTTGGCAAACTTGTGATAATTCTTTCACTTGGTGGGATTACCCACCAGTTTCTAGTCGGAAGAACCCTTTAGAAAATGTTTGGCGTTTACCTAAGTGTCGTTTTGTTACTTAATTTGTAATTTTTTTCTACTTTTTTCTTACTAATAAAATTTTTCTCATTAAAAAAAATTAATCAGGCTAGACCGAACAAATCCGAGCTTTAGGTAAAAAAAAAATCTATTTAATAGTAAACCTTTTGACACCGCTCAAAATTCCTTTTAATATTTAAATAATTAAAAATAAATTTTTTGAGTAAATTATTATAGTTTAGAATTATGAAGATATGAATTATTATAATAATTTAAGTACAGACATTTTAAAACTCCTACTCTCACTATTATAATAATTAATTTTTAGATATATAAATGAGCACACGTAAGATTTTATTGGATGGCATACGAATTATTTTAAAAGTGGACATACATGTACTAGTATCCCATTGAATAACACTGATAAGTTTTTATTGAATAATTGTACGATTCATGTGGTGGAAACATTCTCATAAATGTAATATATCTTTTTCCATAAAGTCGATGAACCTTCAAAGTTGATGATTTTCAGTGGTCGTATTTCAAGAAGAGATGTTATTTTGTAATTTACGTTTTAACACAATGTTGATAAGCTGGACTTGGCCATTGAATTTCTTTATTTAGTAGAGAATAAAGGTGGTAGAGAATTGAAGTTAGAAGGAAGGCACATGGCATGGCAAGGGATGGTTTCAAGGCAAAAATGGTCTGGAAGAACGTCATGCTGAGCTGAGGCCTTAATAAGCATTTAAAGCTAGATTGTTGTCATACTTACGTCATCTTTAGAAAAAGCGAAGAAGATATTATTTCTGTACTAAAATATTGCAATTTTGACAATAACAGTTTATCTGTTTTATTTTTTATTACTTTATATTATCTGGGTATGACGCACCCTATTGAAATTAGGAGGAGGAATTGTGTGGAACAAGCCAATGGTAAATGATCGAAACCCTCAAATACCAAAAAAAAATAAATCAAACTGACTTGTAAAAGTTCCACACCACAGGGTCAAACAAAAATAATCACAGTGTTGACCACGGGTTGATAAGAAGACAGATGCCGAGCCAAATTTTCATTTCTCATTTAAAGGAAATGAAATTTTCGAAGAACGTGATGTTGTCCGCTTTCTACGCTTTGAAAAGTCTACAGGACTTCGAAAGTTCACAACAGGAGGTCAAGAAATAAATTTTATTTCACACCTGGCAAGACTTTTGTTTTCATGATTTTAAATGAATTCGATCTCAAAACAATTATCAGAAATTTTTGTTTCCAGTTTCATGAATGGCGATTCTTCCATGCTTCGGCATCTTTTGTTCTTTGATATTCTTGTTGAGCATGAAGGCTCCATTAGCAGCTGATACAATGACTACAGCATCATTCATCCGTGATGGTGAGCAGTTATCCTCATCATCTCAAAGGTTTGAGCTAGGCTTCTTCTCCCCTGGAAAATCAAAGAGCAGGTACCTGGGAATATGGTTCCGGCGGGTCCCTGATACAGTTGTGTGGGTTGCAAATAGAGATAGGCCTATCTCCGGTCTTAACGCAGCATTAACCATAAGCAACAATGGAAATCTTGTTCTTCTCAACCAAACAAATGGCACAATCTGGTCTACAAACGTATCTAGCGAAGTAAAAAATCCAGTGGCACAACTCAGAGATGATGGAAACCTTGTCATAAGGGATAACTCCAGCGGTAGTACTGCTGAAAGCTACTTGTGGCAGAGCTTCGACCACCCAACAGACACTCTGTTACAAGACATGAAGTTGGGCTGGGACTTCAAGAATCGTCTCGAACGACATTTATCATCATGGCAAAGTGCTGAAGATCCATCTCCTGGGAGGTACACTTACGGGCTTGACATTAATGTGCTGCCTAAAATGTGTACTTTCAATGGATCAGTAAAATTTACCTGTTCCGGACAATGGGCTGGAACTGGTTTTGTATCTGCTCTTTCATATACAAACTTTCTTTATAAACAATTTATGACGGAAAATAAAGATGAATTTGTTTACTGGTATGAGGCCTACAACCGTCTTAACCTAATGACTCTAAAACTCAACCCCTCAGGTTTCGTCACGCGTCAATTATGGAACGAGAACAGCAATAAATGGGACGAATTGTTCTCGATTCCAGATCCATACTGTGGTAAATATGGGTATTGTGGTGCTAATACTATTTGCAGCCTCGGCCAGACACCTATGTGTGAGTGCTTGGAAGGATTCAAACTTAAATCACAAGTCAACCAGACAGGGCCTATAAAATGTGAGAGAATTCATTCTTCAGAATGCATAAGGGGAAACCAGTTTAAAAAGCTTGATAATGTTAAAGCGCCCGACTTCATAAACGTTTCTCTAAACCAGAGTATGAATCTGGAGCAATGTGCGGCTGAGTGCCTGAAGAACTGTACTTGTAAAGCTTATGCTAATTCCAATGTAACAGAAGGCAGTGGCTGTTTAATGTGGCATGGAGACCTGCTTGATTCCAGAAGGCCAATTAGAAACTTCACCGGACAATCTGTCTACCTACGAGTACCCGCTTCAGAATCAGGTACAATTTTTGCATTGTTGAAATTGATGTTACAAAAGTTTTTCATGTTGAATCAAACTGTATTTAAGCCAGCATGTTTGTGGAATTAAATGTTAGAGAAACAGATGAACAAAACTAAAACTAGGGGGTGATTTAAGTAATTTAAGTTATTTGGCTGAGCTACCTAGGATTTTATTTACTTTCTATTGAATTTCTTTGTCTGGATGTAGGAAAAAGGAAGCTACTCTGGATACTTGTAATACTTGTTCTTCCACTGGTACTTCTTCCTTCCTTTTACATATTTTGTCGACGGAGGAGAAAATACAAAGAGAAAGGTAATTTTTTTCATATCACTCACTGGTATGTTGTAAGAACATGTATATGTTGTAAGAACATGAATACTCGCAGTTTTAAAAGTTGTGGTCTGACAGAAACAGAGAATACGGAAAAAAACGAGGATCTGTTGGCATTTGACATAAATATGGGCATTACAACAAGAACAAATGAATTCGGTGAAGTAAATGGAGACGGAAAAGATAAGGGCAAGGATTCTTGGTTGCCATTATTCAGCTTGGCCAGCGTAGCTGCTGCTACAGAAAACTTTTCTATGCAATGTAAGCTTGGAGAAGGTGGCTTTGGCCCTGTTTACAAGGTAGAATTGTTGATACCTCAAATTTCCTTAGTGAAGTACTGCTGGTGTAAAACATTAACAATATTTAGAATGCAGGGTCGGTTACTTAATGGACAAGAAGTTGCAGTTAAAAGGCTCTCAAGTCAGTCCGGGCAAGGACTCAAAGAGTTTAAAAATGAGATGATGCTTATAGCAGAACTCCAACACAGAAACCTTGTTAGAATTTTGGGTTGCTGTGTAGAACAAGGCGAAAACATTTTAATCCTTGAGTACATGCCTAACAAAAGCTTGGATGTTTACCTCTTTGGTATGTGTCTTATCATTTAAAAGGATTAACATTTTCACTACTTTGCAATGCTATGTCAGATTTTATCATCAGCAATTTTTTCCATTAACTTGTACCATTTTGGTATTACAACAGATCCAATCAAGAAGCGCCTGTTGGATTGGCAAGCACGTGTTAGAATCATTGATGGAATTGCTCAAGGGCTATTATATCTTCATCAATATTCTAGACTGAGAATTATTCATAGAGATCTAAAGGCAAGTAATGTTCTCTTAGATAAGGACATGAATCCCAAAATCTCCGACTTTGGCTTGGCAAGAATGTTTGGTGGTGATGAATTGCAAGGAAATACTAAACGGATTGTTGGAACTTAGTAAGTAAACTTCCTTTCTTGAAAAATGTTATTTGAATGTCCTATTTTCTTATATTATTTAATATTTGTTGAAACAATGAAATTTCAGTGGTTATATGTCACCTGAATATGCCCTGGATGGTCTCTTCTCTATCAAATCAGATGTGTTTAGCTTTGGAATATTGATGTTAGAAACATTGAGTAGCAGGAAAAACACTGGCGTCTACAATACTGATTCCTTTAATCTTCTTGGTCATGTAAGTGGCAAACTCTTTCAGTTTTGTATGATCTTTAAAGAATGAATTTCAAAAGTAAAGAATGTTTCTGTCGATTAAACTAATATGATCCTAATTTTTTTACTTTTTAAGGCTTGGGATCTATGGAAGCAGGAGAGAGTTCGTGAACTGATGGATCCGGTAATATTGCAAGACGAAATATCATTCCCAATGTTGATGAGATATGTTAATGTTGCTCTTCTATGTGTTCAAGAGAATGTAGCAGATAGACCAACTATGTCGGATGTTGTCTCGATGATTAGTAATGAGCATCTTAATTTACCTTTTCCCAAGAAACTTACTTTTGTGAAAGATAAAAACGTGAAGAATTCATCTTATTCCACTAGTGGGACATCTGAAATTTGTTCTGTGAATGATGTAACAGTTTCATTAGTCAGTCCTCGATAAATGTCAATCCTCCAAAGCTGTATAATGCAATATAATTGGTATATTTGTAGCTGAATATATTTTATGGGGATTGTTCTATATTGGTGCATTGGTTAATGGAAATGGCATGTAATATTAAAATTATGAGTAATGATATAGCAACAAATTCTTGTACAAACTTATTTTGTATAAATTGATGTGGCATGATAAAATTAGTTGAATTAAATATCTCTTGGCCCACATGATTTATTTTTATTATTTTATATTTTCATTCAATTAATAAATTAATGTCAAATCAGATTATACAAAATAAGTTTGTACAAGAGTTTGTAACTGTATCATCACTCTAAAATTATATCATTAACTTTTTAGCTAGATTTCCCTAGTACTTTTTTGGCATTTGAAGCCAAATTATCTATTCTCCAATACAATCAATAATCATTCATTACGCTATATCAGCTTCTAAGGAAATATTTTGGATTTTTCCGCCTTATACACACACATGCTTGTACCCTATTAAAGTGCGGAAAAACCATTATGCATTATGTTATTATGTTATATGGCGTAATAATTTTTTTGCACTTTAATAAAGTACAATGCTGATAATAGTAATTGATAAAAATTGAAACATTAAATTAAAAAAATAATTGTTAAAAAATTTTACTAATAAAGTGATATATCAAAAAATATTAAATGTTAAAATAATAATATCCCTTACATTAATTTTAATCAAAAATGTTATTTTGCTAACATGAAATCAACAGCTGCTGTTGGATTGCTCTCACTTAGAGCTAATCCAATCCCAAAAAATGATTAACCATAAATTAATTTTTTTAAATTATTTATTATTATTATTGTCATCAGCAGCAGCATTTATTGCTCCCGTTTAAGGATGGGGGCAATGATGCCATAATATTTTTTAAAAAAATAACCCCACGACCACCCTCGCGCGGAACTAAGTTGTGATGGCCCTCAAATTATAAAAATGAAGCGGAATGTGATTGTGAGTGTAGATCAATTAGTTTTCGAGTTTATTTTATTTTATTTATTTATTTATTTATTATACATAGGGATGGTAATGGACACCGCTTGTAGTGGATTTGTCATTACTAAATCTAAATCCGCACAAAATTTAAATTACTAAACCCACCCGCAACCCGCAGCTGGTTTTACTTTTTTTTAAAAAACCCACCGGCAGCGGGTTTGGACAATTACCAAACCCGCAATGATACCCGACGGATTTTTTACGGGTTTTCATATTTAAAATCACAAATATTTAATATATAAATGTATAATAATAACCTCAAATTCTATATAATTAAACAACCTAAATGAAAATTTAAAATTTTAACATCAATCCAACACATATTCTCAAATTTAAGTATAAATTACACAAATCTATTTAAAAAACACAAACTATTATCTCAAAATAATAATTACATTTCATATTATCATTTAAAACAAGCTCCAAGAGAAGATATTTATTTCATTCGCCACTATAAGCACCTATCCAACACGATACCTATAATAATAATTAAGCTTAATATTTTCAATTACTAATTCGAAGAAAAAAATTATAACAATAAAATAATTCATGTATTAAGTTAAAGAAAAATAGTACATACAAAATTATGATAAAATAATTCATGTATTAAGTTAAAGAAAAATAGTACATACAAAATTATAATAGATATATAATACATACACAACTTTGGGTCTTTGGCTATTTGGTAATTTGAATAATTACATTATTTTCTTTATATATTTTTAGATTAAAATTAAATTAAAAATATTTGAAAAAAATATTGCGGGTTTAGTGGATATCTATGCAGGTATCCACCGGATATAAGGTTAATACCAAACCCACTCACATTCGTGTACGGGTTTTAGTTTATAATACTAAATCCGTCCACAACTGATAAAATTACCCGCAATAGCTGATTTTGACAGACAAATTTAAATAAATTTATGAGTTTACGGATATAATTACCATCCCTAATGATATGTTAGTCAAGGTTGAATCTCAAAAGAATTAATTAACTATCTTATCCAATAATCTTTTTGTTTATATTTTCTCTTTATTCATCTAAATCCCTCCAGAATCAGTTAGATTATAATGTCATCAAAAGATGCTCGAGACTGCTTTAAATTCATTCTGAACACTGGGCCTCCGGAGAAGAAAATTCTATGGTCAATATTTGTCTTGTTGCAATGAAGAAACGGAGTTAATTTTTATCAGCCTTTGGAAATGATCAAATAACGACAATGAAAAAATTGTATGCCCCGTCACCGTCAATAATTAGTCATGCAGCAACATTAATCTTCTAGAAAGTCGTTGCTGGAAGTCATTGGTCAGCAATTTTCTTTTACACACAGAGTTAATAAATTATCTGTATTTGGAAAAAGATTAATTACTTCGTCAAAAGCAAGATTAGAATGCCATCACTTTCAACAGTTAATAATGCGACAACATTAATCTTCTAGAATTAAAGTGTTCATAAGTCATGTCTGGCAACGAGCCTATCCCATATGGGTACGAAAATCCATCTCCCACTCTTCAATTTAATCTGATCTTAAGGTCAAAAAGCAGAGACTTTGTAACTCACGAAGTCCATGTTTGATGAGAAGAAATGAGAGGAGAGGGGAGAAAATAAGAGGAGAAGAAGATTTATCCCAATTTTATTATTTAGTTTGATATGGACTTCATTTATTTTCTCCTTATTTCTTCCTCATCTCCTCATTTCCTTTCTTCTCTTCTCCTTTCATTTCCTTAAACGAAACATGCCATATAAGGCTAGTAGCATCGAGGGATATTCGCAGATTAGATTTTACGGATTAAACATCAATCCATATCCGATCCACAATTTTACGGATTATAATTTTTTAATCCAATCCAATTCACAGATTAATTAAATTCAATCTAAATCTAATCAATACATCTGCGGATCGGATGCGGATTTGACTCAATGCATATACAATCCATACGTCTGCGGATCGGATACGGATTTAACTTAATCCATATCTAATCCACCATTTTGCGCATTAGTTTCCGAATTAAAAATCTTTAGTTCTCTCCAATCTATGAACTAGGGTTGGCAATGGGACGGGATGGGATGGGATGGAATTTACAAATTTCAGTCCCGTCCCGTATATGCAAGTGATATGAAAAAACGTCTCACTGCCGTCCCTATATTTTTTTAGAATAAAAATATGTCCTTATCTCGTCCCAAAGAGATGGGATCCTGCGGGATCCCATCCCAATTGAAAAAATTCTCATTCTTAGTCGACAATGAGACATATGGGACGGAATTTGTCAATCTCACTCCCGTCCCGTGTATGCAAGTGGGATAAAAAAATGTCATACTCCGATTTTTAAATTTTTTTTTATGGGACAAAAATATGTTTTAATCCCATCCCAAATAGGATCAGGATTCCATCCTATCGGGAAAAATTGCCATCCCTACCATGAACTAATAAAATAAAAAAATCTAATATAAAAATAATTTTACTACCGATTAAATTTAAAATTGAATAAAATTTAAACAAATTAATTGTTTAAATAAAGATAAAATAATACATTCATAGTTTTAAAATATAACACATCGAGATTAATTGTTCAAATAAAACTATAATAATACGTTCAAAGTTTCAAAATAAAACACACTAAGATTAATTGTTCTAATAAAGTAATAATAATATATTAATATAACAACGAAATTAACTGTTCAAATAAAGCCACAATTAATTGAAATGGCGAAGTTTCTAAAACCAAATACAGTCTAATCCTTCATCAGGGCTGTTGCGCCTATCGAAAAGTGGTGATTACGGAGCCATCAACGATGAGAACCAGGAGAAGCCATATTGGTGGCGATCTTGAAGGTTGTGATAGTGCAATTGTTCGGCTGGAACCAGTGATTGTGAAGTGGCTCGATGGACTCGGGGAAGAAGATGACTTGCTTTGGCTGGAATTGCGCGGCCGACGTCCTTTAAATCGGTGTTGAGAGTGTATCGAACCAGTATTGGGTGTTGCTAGAGCGTGTGACGGCGAGAAAGCTTAGGTTTTTTGTTTGCAAATTGTTGGTGACTTGACATTAAGTTACTTTACTTTTGGGTGACTTTACAAATTGTTGGTAACTTGGCATTATGTTAGGTTGCTTTTGCTAGTGCGTGTGACTTTGTTATTTTTTTTGTTTTACAATTTTTACAAGTTATATTTGTATATTTGATTATTTAATTATTTTTTATTTTATATTATTATTGGGTAATGGCTAAGATATGTTATAGTGCTTATGTAAGTATGTAATGTCAAATTTATAATATTTTTTAATTAAATTTATAATAATTTTTTAACTAAATAAATAAATAAATATTTTTTTATGCGATTCACGATTTTTACGGTTTACGTAAGTAAATAATCCATATCCAACTGGCATCATTTTTTAAATTTTCAATCCATATCCAATCCACCAATCCACGGATCAGATTTATATGGATCGGATTTTCACGGATTAGGTGGATTGAGCGGATCGGATTGGATTCTGAACACCCCTAGTAGCATCTAGGGGTGATAGAAATTTCTATGGAGAGGGGTGAAGTGAGATTTTTTTTTCTTTTCAATTAGGGAAGGTAGGGGGACAAGAAAAGACGAGAATAATTTAATACTCAATATCTTGTTTGGAGAAAAGATGACAATTCACCAAAATTTTCATCCCTTCCCCATTTTTCGTTTTTTATTTTTTATTATTTATTTTTTTATTTTCTCTAAATTTTAGTGAATACATTTAACATTTAAATTATAACAATTTGGATATAAATAAAAAATATCATAACAATTATAAAAACTATGTAAATAAGAGTTAAATGGAATTTGTTACAATTATTTATGGGTGGTGATATTTCTGCCCCACAATTTTTGTAAATCCACCATCCTCCAAAAAACAATTATAAAATTTCATATTATATTTTAAAAAATACGAATAAGGAAGGAGTTTGTATGATAGAAGAATTGTTAGATAAGCCTCTTGATCAATTTGAGAATTTAGTGATGATTTACTTAAGTTTGCTTAGAAGAGAATATATTAAAGGAGGTAGAGAATTGACGTGGGACTGTGAAAGGACTCATGACATGGAGACGTTAGTAGCAAGTACTGTTGGAGTCATTATTAGTAGTAGTCAGGGCCCGGCCATAAACTACCAGTGGTCCTTACATTTTCCCAAAAGTTTATTTTATTAATTATTAAGGTCCTTATTAGTAAGATCTTTAGATATTTGTTTAATATTTATATTACTTTGCCAAAAGTTTACTGTTCATAAAACTCCTCTTCAATTCAACTGATAATTTCTTCTTAATAATGACTTGTCTCTAGCATTATGTGCGAGAATGGGCAAGCCTAGTTTTTAATTTTTTTTTTTATGGGTGTTGCTAACATTTAATTTTTTTTAATATAATCTTTGAAATCATTTGTGTTAGTATGTTTAAAATTCAAGGGAAACAAAACTACTGTAAAAATAAATAATAAACAAATAAAAAAAATTGGAGTATTAGGTATAATTTCATGACGATTGACAAATAAAAGGCTAGAGAGGATTGGAAAAGGAAGAGATAAAAGAAGGGTTAAGAAATTAAGTTGTGAAAGAAAAAAAACGTAAAAGAAATTACACTAATTTAGTTTAATAATGATATTTTTTGTATTAAAGAGGTTCATAAGGTAAAGTTTTAATTTTAAAACATCATCCAACAAAAATTTCTTTTGCCATTTACATCTCATATTTACAGAATAATGCCCTCAACTTCACCTACAAAAATTCTTGATAATCTTTACCACCCCCTTTGCTATTACACACTACACAGATATAATCATGCGATTCTAGTTGGAGAATTTTATTTAGAATATAACATCATCAATTCCCTTGAACTTTTCCATTTTTATCTTTGTTTAAGGATGAATCCCCGAGTTCAAGCTTAATCTGCAACCATTCATCTGACGCTGACCAGTTTGGAATCCAGGGCAGTGGGATAATGCCAGAGACCAAAAATGGACAGGACAAATTTTAACAAAATTTTCTCGTCCACCTTGATAACCTCGAGGACTGTGGCGTTGCAAAAGAAGCATCTCAAGCAATTTAGAAGATGCCGACTTATGCAGCCATGACAGGACCGATGGGAACACGGCACAAACTGTGCATCTGATTCACTTGCATAACAGATGCAGCACATGCCAAGAAAGAGGAATGGGATTTCAAGACTGTTGCGCCAAGATAGGAAGAGAAGCTCGGGTAAAACGAAGAAAGAGGTTTGTGAATGAGAGAGAGGAGGGTTTTTTGCGGAGGGGTAAAACGAAGAGGAAGACAAAGCGGTGGGTTCTCGTTGCTTTGGCCTTTTTTTCTAAGCCAAACGGTGCCGTTTTACAGAGGATTAAAACATGAAAAAGAAATGAACGAAACGACCTCATTTAGGGCAGTTTCGGGATCTGACCCGGAGTTTGACTCGGGGCAAATATCATTTTCCCTAATAAAATTCCACGCCACACGGTCAAGACGACTGAATATTTTGTTGATAAGGAGTAGAAATCTGACAGAGCTCAATTTTCTTCTCAACGAGGCTAAGTTGCAGCTTCTGCAAGTAACATCTTTGGCAAGGTAAGCTTGCATGACCTTGCATCAGCAGGATTTTCTCTCTCATCCAACACGCGTGTAAGCTTTCTATTTACTATATTACAAACAGAATCTGTAACATAACAAGGTCCCATATGTAAAAACAAATGAGTTTTTTCCACCCCTACTAATCGTGTTGAACACTCTACGAGACTTCAAAATTTAACATCATGAGGATTGAGCTCCAAAAATAGACTTATTTCACGCTTGGCAAGAATTTTGTCATCATAATAAATTGAATGAATCCGACCTCAAAACGTTTAAACATTTTTTTATTTTTCTTTCTTGTTTTATGAATGGAGATTCTTTCATGCTCCAACATCTTTTGTTCTTTGATCTTCTTGTTGAGCATGAAGGTTTCATTAGCAGCTGATACAGCAACTCCAGCATCATTAATACGTGACGGTGAGAAGTTAGTTTCATCTTCCCAAAGGTTTGAGCTAGGCTTCTTCTCCCCAGGAAAATCAAAGAGCAGGTACCTGGGACTATGGTACCGGCAGAGCTCTGATACAGTTGTGTGGGTTGCAAATAGAGATAGGCCTATCTTCGACCATAACGGAGCATTAACCGTCAGCAACAATGGAAATCTTGTTCTTCTAGACCAAACAAATGAGACAATCTGGTCTTCAAACGTGTCTCGCGACGTACAAAGTCCAGTGGCACAACTCCTAGATGATGGAAATCTTGTTGTTAGAGATAACTCCAGCACTAATACTACTGAAAGCTACTTGTGGCAGAGCTTCGACTACCCAACAGACACTCTGTTACAAGACATGAAGTTGGGCTGGGACTTAAAGAATGGCCTGGAACGATATTTATCATCATGGAAAAGTGCTGATGATCCATCCCCTGGAAAGTTTACTTACGGACTTAACATTCGAGTGTTGCCTAAGTTATGTACGTACAATGGATCTGTAAAATACACCTGCACCGGGCAATGGAACGGATTTGCCTTTGTAGGTGCTCCATATTCAAACTTTCTTTATGACCAAATTTTGGTGCAAAATGAAGACGAAATTTCATTCAGGTATGAGTCCTACAACAGTCCAAACATAATGATTTTAAAACTCGAGCACTCAGGTCAGCTCACGCGTCTAATATGGAACGAAAGGAGAACTGCGTGGGATCTTATGTTCTCAGTTCCAGATAAATATTGTGCGAAATATGGGTATTGTGGTGCTAATAGCATTTGCAGCCTAAACCAGACACCTATGTGCGAGTGTTTGAAGGGATTTCAATTCGAATCACAAGACAATCAGACAGGCTCTGTAAATTGTAAAAGAAGTCACTCTTCAGATTGCGAAAGTGGAGACCAGTTTACTAAGCTTGAAGACTTTAAAGCGCCCGACTTGCTAGAGGTCTCCCTAAATGAGAGTATGAATTTGAACCAATGTCAGGATGAGTGCTTGAAGAACTGTACATGTAGAGCTTATGCCAACTCCAAACTAACAGGGGGAGGCAGTGGCTGTTTGATGTGGTTTGGGGACCTGATTGATCTGAGAAAGCCAATTAGCAACTTCACCGGACAGACTGTCTACATACGAGTATCCGCTTCAGAACAAGGTACAATTCTTGCATTCTGGAAGTTGATGTAGCAAAACTTCTTACTTGTTTGTCGTTGTAAGGTTTCATCCTAAAAGAACTGTGACCCAACATGTTTTAGGAATTGAATGTTTGGAAACCAGATGAAAAAAACTAAAATTAGCGGTGATTTAAGTAATTGAGTTATTTGGCTAGGCCACCTAGGAATTTTTTTACTTTCCATTGAATTTGTTTGATGACATGTGTGTTTCTGGATGTAGGCAACAAGAAGCTACTCTGGATAATTTTAATACTTGTTCTTCCCCTGGTAGTTCTTCTTTATGTTTACATATTTCGTCGGAGGAGAAAACACAAAGAGAAAGGTTTTTTTTTTTTTTTGGTATTCATATAACTCACTGATATGTTTGTATTGATATTTGATAAGGCATGTGATAGAACATGTATACTTACAACTTAAAAACTCGTGTCTTACAGAAACAGAGAATATAGAAACAAACCAGGATCTGTTAGCATTTGACATAAATATGAGCATTACAGCAAGAACAAATGAACTCTGTGAAGCAGATGGAGAAGGAAATGGTAAAAGCAAGGATTCTTCGTTGCCATTATTCAGCTTGGCCAGCATATCTGCTGCTACAGAAAACTTTTCTATGCAATGTAAGCTTGGAGAAGGTGGCTTTGGCCCTATTTACAAGGTAGAATTCTAGATATCTCAACTGTCTTAATGTAGTACTCCTGGTATAAAACATTAACAATATTAAGAATGCAGGGTCGATTACTCAATGGACAAGAAGTTGCAGTTAAAAGGCTCTCGAGTCAGTCCGGACAAGGACTCAAAGAATTTAAAAACGAGATGATCCTTATAGCAAAACTACAACACAGAAACCTTGTCAGAATCTTCGGTTGCTGTATAGAACAAGGCGAAAAGATTTTAATCCTTGAGTACATGCCTAACAAAAGCTTGGATATTTTCCTTTTTAGTATGTGATTTATCATTCACAATGCTATGTCGAATTTTATCATCAGCATTCTTTTTAACTTTATCGTTTATGCTGATCCGTATTCATTTTGGTATTGCAACAGATCCAACCAAAAAGCGTCTGTTAGATTGGCAAGTACGTGCTAGAATCATCGAAGGAATAGCTCAAGGACTATTATATCTTCATCAGTATTCTAGATTAAGAATTATTCACAGAGATCTGAAGGCAAGTAATATCCTCTTAGATAGTCACATGAATCCCAAAATCTCAGACTTTGGCATGGCAAGAATGTTTGGTGGTGATGAGTTGCAGGGAAATACTAAACGGATAGTTGGAACTTAGTAAGTAAATTTCCATTCCTAAAAATTGTTGCTTGCTTATCTAGTTCTTGAACTCCTTTAATATTTATTGAAATAATGGAATTTCAGTGGTTATATGCCACCTGAGTATGCTCTCGGAGGCTTCTTCTCTATCAAATCAGATGTGTTTAGCTTTGGAGTATTGATGTTGGAAATACTGACTGGCAAGAAGAGCACGGCTGTCTACAATACCGGTTCTATTAACCTTCTTGGTCATGTAAATGACAAATTGTTTCCGTTTCGCATGATCTTCCATGAATAAATTACAAAAGTTAAGAATTGCTTCTGTCAATTAAACAAATATGAGTGTTCAATATTGATCCAGAACATTTCTTTACAGGCTTGGGATCTTTGGAAGGATGACAGATGTCATGAACTTATCGATCCAGTAATAACGCAAGATGAAATATCATTATCAATGCTGATGAGATATGTTAATGTTGCTCTTCTATGTGTTCAAGAGACTGCAGCAGATAGACCAACTATGTCAGATGTTGTCTCGATGATTAGCAATGAGCATCTTAATTTATCTTCTCCCAAGGAACCTGCTTTTGTGAAAGGTAAAAATGTGAAGAATTCATCTCATTCCAACAGTGGAACATCTGAATTTTGTTCAGTGAATAATAATACAGTTTCACTAATCAATCCGCGATAGACATCAATGCTCTAGAGCTGTATAATGTAATGTAATTTGAATGTTTATAGCTGAATTGTTGATTCTAAATTGGGTGCATCGGTTAATGGCAATGGCACATCATATCAGAAGTACCTAATTAATTTTGAAGCCTAATTGCCCTTTTCTTTCATGGGCTTTTGACGCCCAATAGTCTAGTCTTCCGCACAGTTTACAATCATTCATTGTTCTATATCAGGTGAGGGAAACACGTTGTATTTTTCCGTTTTGGTATGCATACAGATTTGTGGCAGTTGCAGTTTATTTACGCAAAACAAATTTCCCTACGTAAGTTTTAAACAGAGCAGTAATATTGAGACAAAAAAATTATTGAATTTGATGTGTTGTTTAATAATCAATTTTATAATTTCAATTGTACCAGTTCTTATTTGTTGAACTCACGTTGGAGACCTGATGGTGCAAAAGGGGAGTGGGAGTGGATTGAAAGGATGAATGAATCCTAAATATGATTTTAGAAACGGTTCAACCCAATGCAATTTGGCTGCACTCTAATAAAGCGTGATTAAATCTCATTTGGACCCAAACGACACTGTAAAAGAGATTTCGATAAATAATCCTAAAAGGAACTATAAAAGAAGAACTTTATTAATTAAAAGTTCTACTAAAAACAATGACAAAACCTTTAAGGTAAGCCTAACTTCCCAACTTAACTCAAATAGGGAAAGTAAATTACAACTATATTGAAAATAAAAATATTAACACATACTTGATAAGATGTTAATTTCTATTGAAAATAACAACAAAAAGACAAAAATAATAAAAGCACAAAATCTTCTAAAAACATCTTACATCATTCTCACTCTCTTAATCCTCAACTTTTGAAACAGTCCGAAGGATGAAAATTTTAGTGCAGGAGCAAATTATCTTGCAACTTGGACTTATAGTCTTTTTTATCAATCTTTCATGAAACTTTAAAGAATTCTTACTCTATCAATTTTCTTTGCAGTGAGGTAGCAGAAGCAAATTGATAGTATAAATGAACACTAGATATCATTTTAGAAACACCGAAGTCAATGCAATTAGGTTACACTCTAATTAAAATACGATTAGATCTCGTTCTAATCCAAACGGTTCATTGAGACTTTGATATCACTTTATGAAAAGATTAGATGACATTGTAATTCTACTTAAACAATGACAAGATCTCCCTATTTGTCATAGGATAAACCTACTTCCAAAGTTAACTCAAATAAGAAAACTGATAAATCACAATTATACTAGAATTATTAAACATACCTAATAAGATGCTACTTGAAATGGAAAATAACAAAAAAAAAAAGACTAAAATAAGAAAGACTAAAACTTCCTACCTCATTTGTTATAGAGAAGAATAGGAATTGAAGAAGAAACCAGAAATAATAATAATAATAATAATAATAATAATAATAATAATAATAATAATAATAATAATAATAATAATAAAGAATATATGTCACCCAAAATGTCCATTGTATTTCAATAGTAGATTTTCTTATTTTTAAAAATTAAATTAGTTAAAACATAATTTTAAATTTTTGTTTGTTAGTTTAGTGATTGTTGTATATTATAATCATGTGTCGTGCATAATGATTTGATTAACAACCTTGTTGTTTATTGGACCACTTTTGTATAAATGATGTAGTATATTTAAAATTTTCATTTTGCTACACCGTTTCTTAAATTGGTGTTGGTTATTACAACGAATGTGATATTGAGCTCGTCCAATGGTTTTTATTTATAAGAACTTATTGTAGACGCATATTGAAAAATATTTTCTCTCGTTTTCTGATAGCTTTTCTGTGCCGCACACATCATACATGTTTTCTAGCATATGCCCAAAGTACTGATGGAGAAAAACTTATACCAGTCTTTATGTTGAGCTGGTGGGATGGTCTAGTCGAGTTCGGATTTCAAAATGAAACACACCAATTTTGAGACAAAAAAAATATGAAGGTTAGGGAGACGGGGGGAAAATCTAAACTTTAACTACTAGGAGTAAGATTGCCTATTTGCCTTAGATCTTTACAAAAAGGAATATTGTGATCTAAAATTTGAAATTTCTGTAAATTGTTTTATTGCTGCTGGAAATGAAGGCACCATCGAGAACATGATAAATTAACAAGGATCAAATGACAACTTGGGAGGGATTTTTGACAAGATGAAATGATGTGAGATGAGCCGAGACCTGAGAGATGAAGAGAATTTAGGCCGGATTGATTTTAGTCTAGTCGTCTCCAATTACCTGACAAACACGGTGTTTGTGGTTCCAGACTGGCCATTTTTTCAAGTTTCTTTTCCCGAATCCCCACTCCCCTTACTTGAGACTGTCTTTAGGCGTAGTATTACCTATTTCAAGGTCTCAAATTAGTGATTTCGAAGTGAAAGATTATTTGTTGTTGTAAGTACTCAAAAAGTTATTAGCTCTAAATTGAATTTGGCAGCTTATTCTTCTCCTTTTATTATTATTATCAGCATAATCATTGGTTCTTTTTAAAGGATAGGAGCAATGCTGGACAATAAACCCACCCTCATTCTGAATTATGTTGTGGTGGCCCTCAAATTGAAAAATGATGCAGGACAAGTGATCTTTGAGTTTTTTCCCCACCCTTTTCTCCTCTCTTAGTTAGATGTGTCTTATTTAAGTGCAGAATAGGCAGTACTTGCTAGGATGCGAAATAATAGGGTATAAAGGTTGTAATCCCAAGGAGAGTTAGGGAAGTTTGAGATTATTTTTAAAGATCTCATGAGTTACATGTAATGTAAGTTACACTCACTCACATAAATATTGGGTGGTATGGGGTCCACTCATTATTTATGTGAGTGGTGTAAATTATATTACATATAACTTAGTACTTGCCTTTTTTAAGAGGCTAAAAAATATTTTTAAAAAGTTAAAATTTAATTTGATGTTTGGTAAATTTTTTTAAAATTACTTTTGGTAAAATTATTCCATCCTAGAGCAGATTTTAAAAGATAAGAAATGAATAGCCTTTTGAAATCTAATTCTAAGAATCAATTTTATACTTAATTTTATTTCATATATATCCTCACATATACTATAATATCTAAAATAAATGTAAAATTATTCTTATTTGATTAGGAAATTGAATTATAAATTTTAAAGAGATTATTAGGTTATTACTATTACCAAGTATATATTGAGATAACAATATAAAAATTAAAAATAATAAAATAAAAATTTGTTATAGTTATCTATTGTTATATATTCAAAATATAAAAATATTATATATACATGTTTATAAATGTATAAATAAATTATATTCAACTTTATGCCTATTTTGGTTATTTATATTTTTACAAATTGTTCAATTGTAAAATTTACCAAACGCATAACATTGTTTTTAAAACTATTCAGCAATTTTTAAAATAAATTAAAACGTTTATTTTGAAACTATTTTGGTCATTTATATTTTTACAACTGTTTAATTGTAAAATTTACCAAATACATAATATTGTTTTTAAAATTATTCAGCAATTTTAAAAATAAATTAAAACGTTTATTTTGAAACTATTGTTTTTAAAACAATCCACAGCCGATCATTTTTACAACATAATTAAATGCAATTATTTTGATAGCAAAATCATTAGTAAACTGACCCTAAATTAATTTTCTATTCAATAAAATCTTTTCTTTTATATTTTCCTTTTATTGGTTTCAATCTCACTTAATATAGTTGCTTTGGTTGTTATCTATTTTTGTCCTGAGGTGGTTTTATCAATTTATTAATTTGGGCAGACGTCTTCAAGAACAATGACAAGTATATTATCACTCCAACAAATAGAATATGTTCCAACAACTAACAATATGTAATTGTTTATTTTTATTGGTTGTGCCATCCTATTTTTGTTAGAACCTGTTAAAAATTATTCCGATCAGTATTAGTCTTTTGCAATGAAGAATAAATATTAACTTTTATCTGTCAATTTTAATCAGCCTTCAGAATTACATCTATTTCTTTTATCCCTGCCCATATAATGAATACGACAAGCTCTATTTTTTAAACATTAGTGTAGTGTATACTTTATCTCTGTATTATTTATACTAAGGATAATTAAGCTAAAACAATAATCTTATAACTACACTTTTTTAAGTTATAACCTCGTAAAAAATTAATTTGGTCCCTATATTATAATTAGGAAATTGTCCACTATCCATCCATTTTTTTAACTTTTTCAAAAATATATAATTTTTTTAGCTTTAATCCACCTTCAAGTTACATTTCTTTTCACTTTTCCACTTCTTTTTGGAGAGTTAAAAAAACTAACGAAATATTGTTTAAATGACTTTTTACCCTTAAATGTAAAAGCTAAATTATCCACCGACCACCTTTTTTTCGTATTTTTCAAAATACATAATTCTTAACTTTTTTTTATTGAACTACATTTGAAGTTATATTGATTTGCACCTATCCACCACCGTTTTGTGAAATGATAATTTTACCCTTATGATGTCAAAAAAATTCTAATAATGTAATAACGAGAGTGAAAAAGTAAAAAAATATAATTTTAAGTGGATTTTAATAAACAAAATTATATATTTTTAAAAAATAATGAAAAAACAGAAAAAACAGATAATCAGTGAATAATTTCCCTATAATTATAGAATTGTGCGTTGTGAAATGACAAGGACAGAAATAGAAAATCTGGCAATAATTTATCCTTTCGCATTAAACACAAACGTGTTTTTCCACCCATACTCGCGTTTTGGAAAGTTTACAAGACTTCAGAAGTCAACATCATGAGGATTGAGGTCAAGAAATAGACTTGTTTGTTTCGCTCTTGGCCGAGACATTTGTTTCATAAATTGAAATGAACCCGATCTCAAAACAATTATTAGAGATTTTTCTTCTCTGTTTTATGAATGGAGAATCGTCCATGCTTCAACATCTTTCGTTCTTTGATCTTCTTGTTGAGCATAAAGGTCTCATTAGCAGCTGATACACTAACTCCAGCATCATTCATCCGTGACGGCGAGAAGTTAGTTTCATCTTCTCAAAGGTTTGAGCTAGGCTTTTTCTTCCCTGGAAAATCAAAGAACAGTTACGTGGGACTATGGTACCAGAAGATCCCTGATACGGTTTTGTGGGTTGCCAATAGAAATAGTCCTATCTCCGATCATAACGCAGTATTAACCATTAGCAACAATGGAAATCTCGTTCTTCTCAACCAAACAAACGGCACTATCTGGTCTACAAACGTATCGAGCAAAGTGAAAAATCCAGTGGCAAAATTCTTAGATAATGGAAACCTCGTTATTACGGATAACTCCAGCGGTCATACTACTGAAAGCTACTTGTGGCAGAGCTTCGACTACTTAACAGACACTCTGTTACCAGACATGAAGTTGGGCTGGGACTTGAAGATTGGTCTGAAACGATATTTATCATCATGGGAAAGTGCTGACGATCCATCCCCTGGGAAGTTTACCAACGGACTTGACACTCTGTTACCAGACATGAAGTTGGGCTGGGACAGTCTGTCTACATACGAGTGCCCGCTCCAGAACAAGGTACAGTTTTTGCATTCTGCAATCAACTTTGTCATTATGGAAGTTGATGTAGCAAAACTTCTCCAATTGTTTGTCATAGTAAAGCTTCATCCTAAAAGCTGAGCCAAGAGTTTAAGGAATTAATTAGTTAAAGAACAGATGAACAAAGCTAACAAACAAAGAAACCAACATAGGTCAGAAGTGGCTTAAGTAATTAAGTTATTTGGCTCGGCTTGATAACATGTTTATTTGTAATTCGTTGGATTTCTTTGATAACATGTATGTTTCTGGATGTAGGAAACAAGAAGCTACTCTGGATAATTGTAATACTTGTTCTTCCGGTGGTACTTCTGTTGAAAATTGATTGGAAAAAAAAGAGTTGAAAAGTCAAATTGAAACACATCATTTGAATTCAAATTGGAGGTGGCCGAGAACTTTGACAAGCAATTGGAAGTGGCCAAAACTATTGAAATGGTGGCTATTGAATGTTGAAAAATTGGCTTGATTTTAGGCAAAGTTTTGCCTATAAAAGGAAGCTCTCATTTGAGAGCTTTGCATAAAAATCCCAGAGAAGTGATTCAAGTTTTGGTGAGAAATTGAGAGAGGTAAATATTCTTAAGCATGTAGTTATATTAAAGGAGCATTTGACTCTTCAATATGGGTATTACAGCTTTGCTTTGTTAAGAGATATTTATCGAAATTATGTATTTGGGGATTGGGTGAGAAAAAATTATTTTCTGATAGTGTGGTTGTAATAATTTTTCACATAATGAATATTTTTCTCTGGTTGTCTATTGACAACGGCCGTAGTTTTTCGCCGGATTTAGAGTTTTTCACGTAAATCTTATGTTGTGTAATTGATGTATTCTCTATTTAGTTTTTCTTATTAATTTATTGTTTGATAAATTACTTTGAGTGATCTTGGGAGGAAGCTCAATTTCCTAACAATTGTCGAAGGAGGAGAAAACACAAAGAGAAAGGTAATTTTCTTTCCTTTCATACCGCTCAATGATATTTTCATATGATAAGGCATGTAATAAAGCATGTATACTTACAATTTTAAAAGTTGTTGTCTTACCGAAACAGAGAATATGGAAGCAAACCGGGATCTGTTAGCATTTGACATAAATATGAGCATTACAACAAGAACAAATGAATTCTGTGAAGCAGATGGAGAAGGACATGATAAGAGCAAGGATTCTTGGTTGCCATTATTCAGCTTGGCCAGCGTATCTACTGCTACAGAAAACTTTTCTACGCAATGTAAGCTTGGAGAAGGTGGCTTTGGCCCTGTTTACAAGGTAGAACTGTTGCTACCTCAAATGTCCTTAATGAAGTACTGCTGGTGTAAAACATTAACAAAATAAAAAATGCAGGGTCGACTACTTAATGGACAAGAAGTTGCAGTTAAAAGGCTCTCTAGTCAGTCAGGGCAAGGACTCAAAGAGTTTAAAAATGAGATTATGCTTATAGCAAAACTCCAACACAGACACCTTGTCAGACTCTTTGGTTGCTGTATAGAACAAGGCGAAAACATTTTAATCTATGACTACATGTCTAACAAAAGCTTGGATGTTTTCCTTTTCGGTATGCGATTTATCATTCACAAGATTAAGTATTTCCACTGCTTTGTAGTGCTCTATCGAATTTTATCATCTCCATTTTTTTAACTTGCTATCATTTACGCTGGTCAGTATTCATTTTGGCATTGCAACAGATCCAAAGAAAAAGCGCCTGTTAGGTTGGCAAGAACGTGTTAGAATCATTGAAGGAATTGCCCAAGGGCTATTATATCTTCATCAGTATTCTAGACTAAGAATTATTCACAGAGATCTTAAGGCAAGTAATATTCTCTTAGATGGTGACATGAACCCCAAAATATCAGATTTTGGCATGGCAAGAATATTTGGTGATGATGAGTTGCAGGGAAATACTAAACGGATTGTTGGAACTTAGTAAGTAAAACTCCATTCCTGAAAAATGATGTTTGCTTGTCCTGTTTTCTTAGATCACTCAATATTAATTGAAACAATGAAAATTTAGTGGTTACATGTCACCTGAGTATGCCCTGGAAGGCCTGTACTCCATCAAATCAGACGTGTTTAGCTTTGGAGTATTAATGTTGGAAACATTGAGTAGCAAGAAGAACACTGGCGTCTACAATAGTGATTCCTTTAACCTTCTTGGATATGTAAGTGACAAATTGTTTCACTTATGTTCCATCTTTAATGAGTAAAATATAAATTGGAAAAGTTAAAAATTGCTTCTGTAAATTAAACTAATATTGATCGTGGACCTTTCTTTTCAGGCTTGGGGCTTATGGAAAGATGACAGAGCTCATGAATTGATGGATCCAGCAATAAAGCAAGATGAGGTATCATTGCCAATGCTGATCAGATACATAAACGTAGCTCTTCTCTGTGTTCAAGAGAACGCAGCGGATAGACCAACCATGTCGGATGTTATCTCGATGATTGAGAATGAGCATCTTAATTTACCTTATCCCAAAGAACCTGCTTTTACAAACAGTAAAAAAATGAATAATTCATCTCATTCCAACAGTGGAACGTCTCAATTTTATTCTGTGAATGATGTAACCGTTTCATTAATCTATCCTCGATAGTCATCTATCTGGGCAGCATCCATTATTTTGCTTCTTTGTTTGATTGCTCTATTTTCTCCAGTTTTAAACTTCCTAAAGCGAGGAACTGTATAATGCAATATAATTCTACATGTTTACGGCAGCATATCTGTTCTGCTGATGACTCTAAATGGCTCATTACATGCTACCTTTGAAGACATATTTCCCTTCTCTATTTATTTATTTATTTGGCATTTGAAGGCAAATAATCTAGTGTTCAATACAGCAGACAATCATTCAGTAGCTATATCAGTTCAAAGAGAAACATTTTATAATGTTCATCTGGAATAAGTGACATCATTAGTCAATTTATTATAGATTTGTGACAAATTGCAGTAATTCACAAAACCAATTGCCTCATGCAATTTTTAAATATACCTCAAGTACTGAACATGGAAAGAGACCTTGACACAAATGATTAGTCAGGGACCACCAACACAGTGATTATCAAGGAATTAGAAAGTCTACATAATTTACAAAATTCTCAATTTATTTAAAATAAATGAATAAACAAATCAATGGATTGCGTCAGATTTTGTAGTAACCAGAATGCCAAAATAACTAAACAATTTTAGCTACTGCCCAAGAGCTTGACAAAGCTCAATTAAGATGCAAACTAATGTGAATCTGAATCGGATCATTGAAATCAATGGACTCAATCTATCAAGAACTTATATCAACACACAAGAATCAAAGGAACTGCAATACAAACCAAAGATCAAACGGAGACACACAATATTACATGATCACCCACTTCTCAGTGACCTGTATCCACGGGGAAGAACTCCATCAGCTTCTTAATTAATTCAATGGAGAATTACAACGTTTTTTAGAATTGATTACAGAGACAAAAATACAAGTTTCTCTCTCTACAATATCTCTCTATAGCACTTTACACATGAGCCCAAAACCCTCCTAACGACCAGCTTTTAAATCAGAATCAGCTGCAACTTATAAACCCAGAATGCACAGATTGCTGCCACGTATCATAACGGTTTTAACGACCTTTGCTTAAGCTTCTCACGCGTTGCTCACGAGTCTCACTTAATCAGCCACCAAAACGCTTCAAATAAACATGTTTTGATGCTTGCAAATTGAATCATGAGTCACACGAGTTGCTTATGACTTAAACACATATAAGGCTGATACGCTGTCGTTTTTTGATCCAGGTTTTAATTCACGCCACACTTGACAGAGATTGATGTTGAAAGCACTTGTAAGTTATTCGCCAGGCACATATAAAATTTACCAGCTTTTTTTTTTTAATTATTCTAAATATCAGCATATTGGTTTCTTTTAAAGGATGGGAATTACGCTGCAACATCAAACTACTACTTATTCGAGTCATGTAAATTCTCAACTATGTTTCGGTGGCCCTCAAATTGGAAAAAGTGTAGGATAAGATTATGAGTCTTATTCGCGTACGTATTCCTCTAAATATGTTGTAATCTCAAAGAGTTTGTCAATTATCTTATATAATAAAATCACTTATTTTGTATTTTTCTTGAATTTATCATTCAAGAAGTGTGAAGTGTTTGGAATCGATTGTCATCTATTCTTATCGTAATTTTTATCTACTTTTTAATTGAACGTTTTTTAGCGATCAATAAAGTATCATTGTCTTGCTTCCGCTATTTTTTTTAGTTATTATATTGTTCATTTAGACATGTTAAAATGATACACTTTAATAGTCAAGACATATTATTTTACAGGTTTGGTGGATCCCATAATCCTATCACTAGGTCGCTCTACCGACCAAATGTCGGGTTCGATAGTAAGCCTACACCACACAAAGACTTTCGTTTTCGAAGTTCCGTTTGCTGACCAAAACTTTGAAACTAAAAGTCTCGAATGTCCTGATCGAGTTGCATTCAAATGGGGAGGCTTGAAGGAATTCAAAATCCTTCCCAACAAAATGAAATCTGGGACCATGGATAATTAATTAGCTACCAGCAAATATCGTGGAGAAGAAAAATTGCATGGTCAACGTTTGCCTTTTACAGTAACGAAGCAGAGTAAATTTTATCTTTATTTCGAAATGATATGTAAATGCAACTAAAGAAAGATATCCTTCACGTTCAGCTAGGCAGCAATATTAGACTTCTAGAAAGTCAGTGCGGAAAAATACTTCAATCTTGGATGTCATTGGACAAGGTCTCCGGCCAAGCGTTCACTGTTTATAGATCGCAAAAAAAGAAGCCGTTTATTATTATTTATTCATTGTTAATAATGTAACTAAATGAAATTTGTTTTTAATCGATTTTGGTTCTTCTTTACCCCATAGAGATATTGAATATAAGGAATTATTTTTTTTTCCACTGTAATTTTGAAAGGAAAAGTTGAAAGGCCCCTCAAGAGTAAGTAAATAAATTCAAAATAAATAAAATGCAATTAATCGAACTGTGAAAAAGCCTATTGTTGCGAAAATCGGCGAATACAACCAAGTATCATTAAGAATTTTGCACCTTTAAACCCGTCTATATATTCAGACCGTAATTAAATTGAATAGAAGTATCTAGGGAGAATTCACTTTGACTTTTAAGTGACTACTTCTTAGATACACATGTCATAATATTTTACAATTGAATCAATTTAAAAAAACCTAAAGTTAGGATTTTTTAATAGGTAATGTTGCTCCAATACCCAAGCACAAGGCCACTGCAGAATCAATCAAAAGATACTCTCACTCAAGGTTTAATTCTATTGGACCAGTTCGGCCGGAGCAATCAGGCCAATCGAAGTTTCTTGTCAAAAGAGCCTGAATATATTTACTCTCTAAGCTCAAAGGCCATTTGGGCTTTTGATTATTATTATTATTATTTTAGTGGAGCTACGGGCACTCCGTTTTTCTTTTTTATCTTTTAACAACTCTTTAATTTTTTTTCTAAATTACGATTTTATTTCTTTTGAAATTATCCAAAGGAATAATTAATCATCTCAGTCATACTGTCTGACACTCACCGCATCCTAAGCTCTTGCTTACTTAAAATTTTTTGTTGTTTGTTTGCTTTGTTATTTGAAAATTTTGCATTAATTTCTTGCAATTATAGCCAACAAAAATCATAGAATCGAGGGGATACATCCAATAAAAACAATTAATTTCATTTTTTTTATGTGGCTAGAATTTGGTTTTGACAAAAAAATAAAAAATAGATTAATATCTATATTCCTTAGACAAAAATCATTAAATATTTTAATTTTTTGAATTGGATTGGAAATCTTAAGGAGTGAGAACCTTAGGATAGAGAATGTGAAGTGGGAGTACGAGTATGTTGTTTACTTATACTGAATGAGAGTGTGGAATAGGAATTATAATCTCATTTATGTGTTTACTTTATCGTAGATTATGATTGAATTATTTTAAAATACAACTTTGCCATTATTTAAAGAATTATAACTTTTAATTACAAAGTGAATAAAAAATATTTCTAAAATAAACTATTTACTTTATTATTAATTTTAATTATATAAGTTAATAATTATTATTAATATTCTTAATTATGTAAATCATAAATTTTTTATTAATTTTGATTTTAATTATGTGAGTTAAAAATTATTGATAAGAGCAACACAAATGAAACATATTATTAATAACATAGTACAAAATTAATATTTTCTTAGAATAAACTACTTACTATTATTTATTTTTGTAAATTATTAATATCAAATAAATATAATAATGTTATATTTTCAAATAAAGATATTATATAGTAATATTATTAATTCTCTGTGAATATAATAATATTATTTTTAAGCAATGTAAATAATAATATTTAATAAATGTAATATTATTAAATAATATAATAATATTATTTAAATAAATGTAACATTATTTTATTTTAATAAATATAATTATGTTATATATAAAGAGAAGGGTTAAGAAAAAAAAAGAGGTGGGAGTAGATTCTTACTCGTATCTCCCCATGGGAGTGGAAATCTCATTTCTCACTCGAAAAGTGGGTGGGACTTAGAGAGTGAAATTCCCACTTCCACCTTTAAATAAATATGTAAACACTGGAGTGGAAGGATTTCGGACTTTTCACTTCCACTCCAATAAGTAAACACATCTTAAAATGTTATTTTGATGGTTCTATAAGTTTGCCACATTTTGGAAACAAAGATGAAATAGATCATGGCTTGAAAGAAACGTTGATGAATAACTGGTGACAGAAAAATGATAAGGATATTTTTTGAATGAAATGGGGTTTCATTAGAATTTGTGATAGGATGGGGCTATTCAATCCTATTAATTTTATCTTTACACCCTCAGTTTAATAAAATTTTTAATTATCAAAATAATATTTGATAAACTTACCTAACTGACCTCCATCGCTTTTTTTCTTCCAATTCTCATTGTTCTTATTCTTCCGCACCTCACTAGTTGGCTTGATATTTGTTTTTGTAATGTAAAATTGCAAATGTATTTTTAATATTTGTCTCTCACCAATTAGCAATTCCAATATTGATTTGACTTTATGCTTTACAACGATAGGAATAAAATTGACCCATGAAATATGAAGAGTCTTTTTATTGACCAAAACCATAAAAATTTATTTTCCTTCAAGTCTTCAAAAATAAAAATTAACGTATGTCCCAACTCAAATACCATAAAGAAGACGTTGA
Organism: Atalantia buxifolia; assembly: GCA_030444775.1. Taxonomy (NCBI): domain Eukaryota; kingdom Viridiplantae; phylum Streptophyta; class Magnoliopsida; order Sapindales; family Rutaceae; genus Atalantia; species Atalantia buxifolia. Next base: position 1,529,302 of record CM059834.1, read on the forward strand.
ATCTTTAAAGGCTACATACTTTAATTCGTGAAGAATTTGATGAATTAAACTTGAAAGAATCAAATTAAATTAATAAGACAGAAAACGAATTTCAAGAAGAGAATATTGAGCATTGTTTCAAGCACCCAATTTAATGAAGGAAAAAAAATTGCTCTCTATTGATCACAACGATCGAGATACAAGTTGGATTATGCGAAGGAAATTACCAGGATCATAAAGAACAAAGTCTTAAACAAAATAAGCAAGAAATGAGGAATAAATCGATCTAAAACCAGGAGCTAATCAGCAGCACCTTGTATACTGATATCTTTGGGAAGATACATAATGAAACATCAATATAAAATTGCAATAAGACCCCTCCAACTGAAGCCGGTCTACATAAGGCCCCAAGAACTCTTCAAATCTTGCATTTAAGCCCAAAACACTAGAAGCTTATAACCTTACACTCTCCACCTTGCAGACTTAATTCAGTTGATCATTTCAGTAAAGCAATATAAAAAAAAAAAACTTCAAGCACACAGCTTAGCAACTAGAGCCATTGCCAACACCAATTCTATTTACACAAAGATTAAATTTGGCTATTGAGATTACTTTTGTCAACTTGTCAGCAGGGTTGACATTTATATGAATCTTTGTTACTACAATAGAACCTTTTGCAACTTTTATCCCTCATAAAGTGCAACTTCAAATCAATGTTTTTGGTCTTCTCATGATAGACATGATTTTTAATGAGTTGAATTGCACTCTGGTTGTCACAAAAAATTTGAACTGTCTTTTACTTCAACAAAAGTTCATTTAGCAACCCTTTCAACCATATTGACTTTTTTACAACTCTTGTTGCTGCAATAAATTCAGCCTCTGTAGATGATAAACTACTATGTGTTGTACAGTAGCTTTCCAATTTACAAGGTAGTTGTTCAGCATAAACATATATTTTGAAATAGACTTTCTCCTATTTAGATCCTCTGCCAAATCAGAGTCAACATAGCCCCTAACTTCACTAACTTCTTGTTTAAATTTACTATATACCAGACCATGATTAAAAGTACCTCTTAGATACCTCATGATCCACTTTACAGCATCTCAATGTGTTTTACTAGGGTTGGTCATGAATCTACTAACTACACTTACTGGATATATTATATTTGCTCTGGTACATACCATAACATTCATCAAGCTCCCAACAGCTCGTGAATATGGTATTTGGACTATTTGAAGCTTCTTAATTTTTTATTTTGGAGACATTTCGTTAGAAAGTTTGATTTGAGCTCCCAAACGTGTCAAGACTTGTTTTGAATTCAGCATCCCAAACTTATTTAAAACCTTGTTGACATGTCTTTCTTAGCTTACAAATAAGGTTCCAGCAATCTTATCTTTATGTATATCCATGCCAAGAATTCTTTTGGCATTGGCAAGGTCTTTCATTTCAAACTCACCCTTAAGTAGATTTTTAAGCCTTTCAATATCACTAGAACTCCCACCTGCAATGAGTGTATCGTCAACATATAACCAAAGATACACAACTCCACGTGAGTTTATGTTTCCATAATAGACACAACTATTATAGTTGCTCCTAAAGTAGCATTAGAAATCATAAATTGATCAAATCTCTTATACCACAGTTTAAAAGACTATTTCAAGCCATATAGATACTTTTGCAGAAGACATATATAATCTTCATGTCCCTATGCTTCAAAACCTTAAGGCTGTGACATTAATATCTTCTCTTCAAGATTGCCATGTAAGAAGGCAATTTTTACATTCATTTGTTCAGGCTCTAAGTCAAGTAAGGCCACCATAAAAAGGAAGGTTCTAATTGATTTGTGTTTAACAACAGGTTAGAAGATTTCATTAAAATCTAACCCCTCTTTTTGTATGAAACCCTTTGCTGCTAACCTTGCCTTATACCTTGATTCTTCAAGACCTGGAATGCCCTCCTTTTTCTTGCATATCCACTTACAGCTGACAATTTTTCTATTCTATGGATTAGGAACCAATGTCCAAGTCTGATTCCTTACCAGAGAATCTATTTTTTCTCTCATTACTTTAATCTAGTTACTGTTGTCCTTGCTACTTAATGCTTTTGTGTAGCTATTAGGTTCCTTAATTAAAATATCCACTGCACTCATTAATGCATATGCAACTATATCTGCATATTCATACCTTGCTGAGGGTCTGATAAACCTCTTTTTTCTATGTCTGGCTAATTGATATTCTTACAAGTCAATAGACTATGATATTGTGCTTTCTGTTACTCCTGGCCCTTATAAAACACCTTCAGCAGCATGTGAAACATCTTCAACAGCCTGTGGTTGCATATCTTCTTCATGAATACTAGATATCTGAACTTTAATCTTGGTACTTTGATCACTGGTTTCAGTATTATTTGTCTTATTTATATTGATATCAGTCTTAGAAGTAGCATGATCAGACTTATTGATCATTATAGCTTTATTAAACTGAACATCTCTGCTAATTAAACACCTATAAGCTTCACCTACAAGTTTTGAACATCTCTGCTAATTAAACATACTTGATGAGATGCTAATTTCTATTGAAAATAACAACAAAAAGACAAAAATAATAAAAGCACAAAATCTTCTAAAAACATCTTACATCATTCTCACTCTCTTAATCCTCAACTTTTGAAACAGTCCGAAGGATGAAAATTTTAGTGCAGGAGCAAATTATCTTGCAACTTGGACTTATAGTCTTTTTTATCAATCTTTCATGAAACTTTAAAGAATTCTTACTCTATCAATTTTCTTTGCAGTGAGGTAGCAGAAGCAAATTGATAGTATAAATGAACACTAGATATCATTTTAGAAACGCTCAAGCTAATGCAATTAGGTTACAATCTAATTAAAATATGATTAGATCTCGTTCTAACCCAAACGGCTCATTTAAACTTTGATAACACTTTATGAAAAGACTAGATAACACTGTAATTCTACTAAAACAATGACAAGATCTCCCTAATTGTCATAGGATAAACCTACTTCCAAAGTTAACTCAAATAAGAAAAAAAAACAATAAATCACAATTATACTAGAATTATTAAACATACTTAATAAGATGCTACTTGAAATGGAAAATAACAAAAAAAAGACTAAAATAAGAAAAGCCTAAAATCTCCTAAAACTTCTTACCTTAATTGTTATAGAGAAGAACATGAATTGAAGAAGAAACGAGAAATAATAATAATAATAAAAAGAACATGCGCCGTTCAAAATGTCTATTGTACCGAGTGATGGGTTCGTCGCCCATTTCAATAGTGAATTTTGTTATTTTTAAAAATTAAATTAGTTAAAGATAATTTTAAATTTTTCTTTGTTAGTTTAGTGATTGTTGTATGTTATAACTATGTGTCTTGCATAATGATTTGATTAACAGCCTTGCTGTTTATTGGACTACTTTTGTATAAATGATGTAGTATGTTTAAAAATTTCATTTTGCTACACCATTTCTTAAATTGGTGTTGGTTATTACAACGAATGTGATATTGAGCTCGTCCAATGGTTTTTATTTATAAGAATTTATTGTAGAAGGGTGTATTGATAAAAAATTTCTCTCGTTTTCTAATAACTTTTCTATGTCGTACACATCAGACATGTTTTCTAACATATGCCTAAAGTACTGATGGAGAAAAACTTATATTAGGCTTTTTGTTGAGCTGGTGGGATGGTCTAGTAGAGCTTGAATTTCAAAATGAAACACATCAATTTTGAGACAAAAAAAAATATAAAGGTTGGGGAGACGGGGGAAAAAATCTAAACTTTAACTACTAGGAGTAAGATTGCCTATTTGCCTTAGATCTTTACAAAAAGGAATATTGTGATCTAAAATTTGAAATTTACAGAAATTGTTTTATTCTTGTCTTTGAAATGAAGCCACCATCGAGAACATAATAAATGAACAAGAATCGGATGACAACTTGGGAGGGATTTTTGACAAGATGAAATGATGTGAGATGAGCCGAGACCTGAGAGATGAAGAGAATTTAGGCCGGATTGATTTTAGTCTAGTCGTCTCCAATTACCTGACAAACACGGTGTTTGTGGTTCCAGACTGGCCATTTTTTCAAGTTTCTTTTCTCGAATCCCAACTCCCGTCACTTGAGACTATCTTTAGGAACATTTCTTTCCCTCTACCTCGTAGCATTACCTATTTCGAGGTCTCAATTTAGTGATTTCGAAGTGAAAGATTATTTGTTGTTGTAATTACTCAAAAAGTTATTAGCTCTAAATTGAATTTGGCAGCTTATTCTTCTGCTTTTATCATTATTATCAGCATAATCATTGGTTTTTTTAAAGGATAGGAGCAATGCTAGACAATAAACCCACCCTCATTCTAAATTATGTTGTGGTGGCCCTCAAATTGAAAAATGATGGAAGACAAGAAGTGATCTTTGAGTTTTTTTCCCCACCTTTTTTTCCTGACTTAGTTAGATGTGTCTTATTCAAGTACAGAATAAACAGTATGATGAGATTAAGGATAAAAATATCATAAGCACATGGGATGAGGTATATTCAAATCTTATCCAAGTTCCCATCGGACCTGTTATAAGAGCTCGAGCAAAGAAATTCAAAGAAGTGCTTAATGGATTAATTCAAGCAACTTGGGCTCAATCAAATTCGTGGAGGCCCGTTGAAGGAATCGCACATGATAAATACATGATTCAGGGTCTTGAAGTTTCCAAATAATCACTTCCATGAAATAAAGAGTTGGTTTGCACATTATGGCGGAAAAATAAATTATTTTCCTTTTTCGATACTTTCCGTTTCTTGAGGAGGCTATTAGGAAATAAATCAATTATTTCTATTTTAATCACCTAGTGTTGGTAAATAAACTCAATTGCTATTGGTGTCAATGTGCAAGTGTACACAACCAGTAATAAAGTGATAAGTATTCAAGATCGTCTCCACAGGGATTGATGTTATCAGATTTGCTATAGCAATCTTAACAATGCAGATTTTGTATCTAAATTAAGATAAAATAATTAATGAAACAAATATACTAATTAAAATAAAAACGCAATAAATAAAATGCAACAAAGTAAATTATCACGTCAAACTCAAGGATAAAACCAATGGGAATATAGAGCAGTTGAGTGAATAAACTCTCATAATGGTCTTGATTATTTTTCTAATATTTGGCCCGATTGTTGCAACATCTTCTACAAAGACCTTTGGCGTAATCCTTGTGTATCCTCACTGTCACATGTTGGATATCTAATATCTATATGCAAACTAATAATGATCAGTTGTTATGCCAACATAAGATATAGCATTACACGCTTAGGTTCTAATTACCCTAAAAGGTGAATTCCTATGTCTAGTTCTTCACTAATCTTAAATCAAGTATGACCCTTTTGGGATCAAATTAAATTCAATCTAGAAACCCAATTTAACACCAAGCATTACTTTGATATGTTCCACTAAGATAGGCCCTTTTGCGGCTCTTCATTAGCTTGTATCATTAAATGGGTGATCAGCCGAAATAATGAATAAAAATAAATTCTATCAAAACAAAATGCAACAGCAAACATGCAGCAACTTATATTTTCAGTCAATAAACCATCAAAATTGTTTATTACTCAACTATAAATAAATTTAGTTCATGATCTGTAAAAGAAAAATACAGAACAAATTTTCAGCCATCAAACACATCCCCATGAATAAAAAGTAAACAAGTAAACAAGAGAAGAAGAAGAAGGACTGAGTTCCCGTTCTATTTCTGTAAATTTTCCTCTTGTGCAGCTCTTAATCTCTCTCTTGAATCATGTTTTTCTTTTGTTTCTTTGTGGTTTTTCTCGTTGGGTGATGGCTCCCTTTTTCCTTATGATGTGTGCTTCTTTTATAGTTAAAAATGAGGGTAAACGAAAGCCTAGGTTGCGTATAAGTCAGATTAGGAAACTGCAGATTACAATTATGCAAGCATCTCGCCCAAAATTTTCTCTATCGTTGTTCTAGGATTGCTACAGCAATGCATTGTTCCAGATTTGTTTCAATTATTTTGTAGCCAAGTTCTTTCCCATCTTTTGCAAAATATTACATCAGCATTTCTTCCTTGAAATTTGGGTTTCCAGTCACCTATAATTAGACATAAGATTTAAGCACATAATTTATTCTAAATCACACAAAAGTTATGAAGAATAAACTAAAATGAATGATTATGCAAAATATAACATAAATGCAATGAAAACATATCACTTACTCTATAAGTAGTATTGATTTAAGTCTAAAAGTGCTATGATAACTCTCATTTCATAGAGTTATCACCTAGTTTCCATTTAATTGATGTAAGGCATTTAAGCCAATTACGATCCTAATTTGATTTAGATTCTTTCCTATTTACTTAGATTAGGATTCTGATTTGGTTTAAATTCTTTCATATTTACTTAGATTAGAATTCTAATTTGATTTAGATTCTTTACTTTTAGGGAAGATTCAGATTCAGATTTGATTTTTGGTTTATGATTTATTTCCAAAAATTCTTGTAACTAACCCTATATAATGTACTCATAACTAATAAACTAGGGGAAGTTTTTTAATGCAATTGGTGAGAGAGTTAATTCTCTTAGTTTCTTTACAAACTCTTTAAACTTATCGGATTTCCTTGGCGTTTAAACTTTTAACTTATCAATCAGACCATCCATAGCTAATTGTGGCGTCTTCACATACCAAGGTTCGTGCTTTCAATAAGCATTGGGTCAAGGTTCCATTCTATTCCTAGTTCAGATTTGATCTTGGGAACTAAATTGATTTAGGTCGTGTCAGTTCTTGACAGGGTTCGTATCACAGTAATTGCTAGGATAAGAAATAATAGGCTATAAAGATTGTAATCCCGAAGAGAGTTAGGGACATTTGAGATTATTTTTTAAGTCCTAAAAATAATTTTAAAAAGTTAAAAATTAATTTTGACGTTTGAGAATTTTTTTTTAAAATCACTTCTGGTAAAATCATTCCATTCGAGAGCAGATTTTAAAAGATAAGAAATGAATAGCTTTTTGAAATCTAATTCTAAGAATCAGTTTGATACTTAATTACATTTCATATGTATCATGCCATATACTATAATATCTAAAATAAATGTATAATTATTCTTATTTAATTAGGAAATTGAATTATAAAATTTAAAGAGATTATTAGGTTATTACTGTTACCAATTATATATTGAGATAACAATATATAAATTAAAAGTAATAAAATAAAAATTTGTTATGCTTATCTATTGTTATATATTCAAAATATAAAAATATTATATATATATATATATATATATATATATATATATATATATATATATATACATGTTTATAAATGTATTAATAGATTATATTCATGTTATGCCTATTTTAGTTATTTATATTTTTACAAATGTTCAATTGTAAGATTTACCAAACACATAATATTGTTTCTAAAACTATTCAGTAATTTTAAAAATAAATTAAAACGTTTATTTTGAAACTATTGTTTTTAAAACTATTCACAACCGATTATTTTTACAAAGATAACTAAAAGCAATTATTTTAAAAGTAAAATCATTAGTAAACTCCCCTTAAATTAATTTTCTTATTCAATAAAATCATTTCTTTTATATTTTCCTTTTATTGGTCTAAATCTCACTTAATAGAGATCCTTAGGTTGTTATCTATTTTTGTCGTAAGTTGGTTTTATCAATCTATTAATTTGGGCAGAAGTCTTCAATGACAATGACAAGTACTATATTATCGCTCCAACGAATAAAATATGCTTCAACAACTAACAATATGTAATTGTTTATTTTTATTGGTTGTGCTATCATATTGTTTGTTAGAACCTGTTAAAAATCATTCCGATCAGTATTAGTCTTTTGCAACGAAGAATAATGTTAGCTTTTATTTGTCACTTTTAATCAGCCTTTAGAAATGATTAAAAGGCTGCAACTAAACCAAGATATCCATCACTTTAAATAATTAATGATGCAGTGACGTTAATCTTTTAGTAAGTTAGAGTCATAGCTGAAAAGTACTTTAATTTGGAAAGAGTTATTTTTAAATACTTCCCCTGAGATTTGATATAATTACAACTAGATGGTGAGATTGAATGTACTCTCACTTACCTGCCCTGCCGTTAGTATATATACGAGTTGACCGTTAGTTGACCTAAAAAATGACTAAAATACCCAAACCAATTGTTCAACCCAAATTTTTTCTGCCACCAAAATAAAGGTACTTTTACAAAAAAGCCCAATCATAAAATTTGTGGACCGAAATAGCCTGCCAAAACCAAACCTTCTCTTTTCTCCAAATTCAGCATAGGTCTTGAGTTTTTTGGTGACAAGTGACGGTGGTTGGACGAGCATTTAATAGCAAGTTGATCTCTTATAGCACGTAGCTTTACTTCTGGCATTTTCACTACAATATTTCTCATTAGTTTCTGATAATTTTGGCATGCCTTACATTGTAAATTCTTTTTGTTTTTCGTTTGCATGAGATTAATTGATGACTAATGAGTGTATAGATTATTATAGATGAGAATTAGGATTGATTGTCACTAAATATTAAAAATGGTTTAATGAAATTAGGAGTTAATAAATGGCACGTGAGGTGCTCGACAAAATGTTGTTAGGGTTTGTTTGTCTCGTTTTAGGTAGATCAAGGTGTTGATGGTGCATTAATGCGAAGTTCTATTTTGTAAGCTCATCATCTTGCACAAAAATGTTGCAACAATGAGCTTAAGAGCTCATTTGGCATTTCTACACAATCGTGCGCATGATGGGTGAGCATTTTTCAACAATGAAATTTGTGAATAATAAACTTCGGAAGCAGATGGGAGATGAATGGATGAATGATAATTTGATTGTGAATGAAGAAAAAGATGTATTTAATAGTATTGATAATGACTTTAGTGCACAAGATTTCAGAATATGAAATCGTGTAGAGAACAATTGTAAATGTGTTACCAAAAATTTTATATATTCAAGTTTTAATTTTTACATTTTACTGTTATTTAATTTAGCTCCCAGTAAATTATTTTTCTAAATCCGCCAAATATTACTATATGTCAAACTTAATACAAAATAGATATAAATATAAAAATTTATAGAAATTAATAACTAGTTTTAATTGGCATGAATGTTTTTATCATGGTCAATGAATAAACCTAAAACATCCGGATGTGTGCTATCACCAGGATCAACATAATTTGTCTCAACGACTTTCCCTTTTCTTTTTAGGGATGCTTGATACCAGTCAACAAAACATCTGGTGTGTGATAAGATCTCCAAAAATGGCATTCTGTCTTACACCTGTCACATATCTCTTTCTATTCTTTTTCTTAGGCTTGTCCTTTATCATTATTCTTTCACTTTTGATAAGTTATATTGTAACCATCACAAGGTTGATAATAATTATGACTATAACTATGATCACAGTGAAGATAAATAAATAAATAAACTCTTTTGGATTATCACTATAACTGTGTAAAATTAGATTCACTTTAGGTAGTAGCTTCATATCAATTCAAACAATGGCTTCGTAAGAGCATAATATGTTATTGAGGTCCATGGCTTCTAGATGAATTACTAAGACACATAGCTTTTAGTTGAATTACTAACACATGACTTCAAGCTGAATTACCAAGGCAGAATCCAAGATAAATTATTTTTATCAAAAATATTGAGGGCTTTCAATTCAGGCTTCATTGGATTTTCCATTTCCAATTATTCTTTAAAGGCTTCAAAATCTCAATATATGGCTTTAGTACGTGCACGAATGTTCAAATTTATGGCTTCATATAAACAGGTTTTAGGGTGCATTTGGGATTGAGGTTGGGTATCTGTAGCTTATGGTAAAGACTAGCTGTTGTAGCTTGTAAGCTATGTTGATATGATTTTTCACTTTTACGATGGAAAATTTATTATATCTTTAATAATTTTTTTCAGTATTATTATTTAAAATTTATATTTATTACATATAATTAAATTTTGTCTCATAGTTACAACTTTTAAGTTATAGCACCTCAATCCCAATCGGACCTTAGCATTGAAACTTTAAGGCTTCAATCTAAATTTTGTATGCTTTAATTTTGATTCTGCACTCTTCAGTCTTGATTTACGCTTCAGTCTTTACTTTTAATATCAGAATAGTAAATAAACAAAAATATTAATTAGCAAATAAAATAATAAAATGAGACAATATAATACTTCCCCTAATAGAGCGATCTAGTGTTGATAACATGTTGTACTATTGTTGGGTACAAGGAGCATTGAAGGAAGAACAATTAACCAAAGCAAAAGAGAACAAAGTGAAATATGCCAAGCAGCACCATGCAATCTCATGAATTTATTTTTCAAATTGAAGTCGTGAGAATGGGTTACAAATAAATGGATCAAGAGGTGTGCACTTGAGTCCATAGATGTGTGTGATTACACGATCAAGTGGTGTATGCAGGCAATGTGAGGTGTATCTGATTGGCGTGTGCGTGCATACAAATCAATCCCATATGATATGCATGAGGTGGAAATCCACATAGCTTTCACAACATGAGCAATATTTGCTTAAATTTTGGAAGTCATTGGTCAAGAGTCCTGCTAAGTGTTCATAATAAATCATGGTTGGCCCAATGGCAAATCTAGAAAAATGATTTATTGGGGGCTAAATTAAATAATAACAAGATGTAAAATTTGAAACTTAAATATATAAATTTTTGATAATACATTTACAATTGTTCTTTACATGGTTTTATATTTTGAAAATATTGTATAATAGGCTCATTATGAATACTATTAAATACATCTTTTCTACAAAATCAATCAAATTATCATTCATCTATTCATCTCTCATTCCATTCTAAAGTTCATTTTTATGAATTTCATTACTGAAAATTTTCTCTCTATTGAAGTTGTGGAAATTGGAAGAACTAATGCTAAAGTCACCAACAAAAACACTAGTGGATACACCTTATCTTTTACCAAGGTCGACAATTCCCTTCAATCTTGCAAACTTAGTACTAGCGTGCATATCCATTATGTAAGTTTAAAGTTGAGTTTTAAGCACCATAAGCTCTATTGAAGAAAATCCTTTGGATAAAATTGAGCAACACATGCTGACTTGTCTTTATTAAAAGCAGCAAATGAATCATTTGGACTTGGACATGCTATACAAAGAAGAAATTCCATAATAACCTCATTGAAATAATTATTTAACTCCTAAAGTTTCAAATCTAACACAACAAAAATAACTCAACTAAAAATACTACATGTTTGAGATCTCTCAAGCCTTCCATTGTAATCAATTCTACAATAAAAACACATCATGCATGTTAGGGACATTAATATCATGCTTCAAACAAAAAGAAGAAATCTCATAAAGAATGAATCCCACACATCTCTCATCATTTGCAAGTTTTTTGTATATATTTTAACCGATTTTATGGCATTTAGAATATCTTGATCCTTTCTTTGAAGTGCTTTGACAAATCACTTGAAAGTGCTAGTATATCTCTCATCAAATATAAACTAAGCACGAAATCAAAAGATTAAATAAACTATACCAAACAATTTGCTTGAAATCTCTATTCACTAGAATTTAACTTATCTTTTCCAATTATCTAAAGCATACTAATTATACATGGAAACAAAGGGATTATGCAAAGTAATGTACCATAATGTGAGCCCCAACGTGTATCACCAAAATATTTCAATGTAGTCTCATGATTTTAGCATTGCCCACACGGTACTTCATCATTTTCAAGATCTTCACCAACTAAGAGTAATTGCTTACCTCAAAGAATGTCTCGACGTTTACATAAAGCCCTAACAACATTGACAATATTAGTAACTACATTGAAGAACCAATTAATTAGATCGTATTTTTTTGCCACAGACACAATAGCTAACTATAATTGATAAGAAAAACAATGTATACAAAAAGTGCACTCATTCTCATTCACAATAAGTGTTTTAAGACCATTGAACTTGCTTACATGTTGGTAGCCCCATCATAACCTTGCTTGCGCAACCTAGCATACTTAATCCATGCTTAGAAAACAAGTGGTCAATAGCTTCCTTGAGCAAGGTAATAGTGGTACTAGTAACATGCTTAAGACCTATAAAACGTTCAATAATAGATCTATTCTTATCTACCATATCATAATACAATAGCCATCTGCTCCTTCATAGATGCATTATTGGGTTCATTAATCAAAACAAAAAAATAATGCATCACCTATGTGTCTAATAATAGCATTGGTAGTTTCAATAGAGCAAGCCGTTACAATATCATTTTGAATTAAATGCGCAATCAAGATGTCATTTCCAGGAGCATTCTTCAAAGTAACTTTTTTGATATTTTTATTGTCTGCTCGTCCTCAAGCGACTAAGCAGGTTTGGGCAAATCTTTGCCTTCACGAAATTTGTGAATTTGGGCTGCTCGTCCTCAAGCGACTGAGCAGGTTTGGGCATATCTTTGCCTTCACGAAATTAATGAATTTTGTCTGCTCGTCCTTAAGCGACTGAGCAGGTTTAGGCAAATCTTTGCCTTCACGAAATTAGTGAAATTTGCCTGCTCGTCCTCAAGCGACTGAGCAGGTTTAGCAAATCTTTGCCTTCACGAAATTAGTAAATTTTGTCTACTCGTCCTCAAGCGATTGAGTAGGTTTGGGAAAATCTTTACCTTAACAAAATTAGTGAATTTTGTCTGCTCGTCCTCAACCGACTGAGCATGGTTACAGTAAATAAAACATATGCACATGCAACAACTCCTTACGAACCTAGCAGGGATAACTTAACAAAAAAAGTTTCACAAAGTGGCTTACTTACTGGAAATATTTCTTCAAGTGTTCGGCGTTCCACGATCTCTTCACCTCCCGTCCATCTGGGTAGGCCAGCTTATAAGCTCCCAGGGCAGTTGCTCGTATTACCCTATACGGGCCTTCCCAGTTCGGGCCAAGAACGTCCTAGTTGGGATCTCGTGTGTTTCGATTCACTTTTCTGAGTACCCAATCCCTAGCTCGGAACTGTCTTATGCGCACATTCTGATTGTAGTAACTTATAACCCTCTGCTGATATTGAGCTACCTTCCGCAAGGCTTTTTCTCTTTTCTCTTCCAGCAGATCCAGATTTATACACATCTGCTTGTCATTCTACTCCTCACTGAAATATTCTGTTCGATACGTTCCTATTTCGATTTCTACTGGGACCACAGCCTCATGACCGAAGGCTAAGGAGAATGGGGTTTCTCCAGCTGAGGTTTTGTGTGTTGTCCGGTAGGCCCATAATACTCCTAGTAGTTCATCGACCCACGCTCTCTTCTTCTCCTCCAACCTGATTTTCAGGAGCTTTTTTATGACTTTATTTGGCTGTCTCTACCTGTCCATTCGCCTGGGGATGTGCTGGAAAGCAAAACTTCAGTTCAACGCCCAAACTTTGGCAAAACTTCCTGAAATTATGGTTGTTAAATTGTCTTCCATTATATGTTATAAGTGCGTAGGGGATTCCACATTTGCAAATGATGTTCTTCAAAATGAAATTGGTTGTCTCTATTTCTACCCACTTCGTGAAGTAATCTTTAGCCACGATTACATGCGTTGCGGCTCCTCAACCTTTAGGCAAGGGACTAATTAGGTCGATCCCCTATTGGCCAAAAAGCTAAAGGGAGGACATAACGATAAGTTTCTCTAGGGGCTAAACAAGAACATCTAAGAAACTTTGGCAGATTTTACAATTTCTGGTCATCTCCCTCGCATCCTAGTGGATGGTTGGCCAGAATATCCATGTCGTAGGGCTTTGAACGCCAAAGTCCTTGCTCCAGAATGGTTGCCACATATTTCTTCGTATATCTCTCGTAGCACATAATTCGCCTCCTTATCGTCCAAACATCGCAGAAGAGGTAAAGTAAATCCCTGACGGTAAAGTATCCCATCGAGCAGCGTATATCTTACTGCTTGACATTTCAATTTTCTCGCTTGCTTCGATCCACCGATAATCTGTTATCCTAGATATAAGAAAGAATCGGACCATCCAGGACCCTCGAGCATCCACCACCATTATTTCAAATCACTCAATCTTTGGTGAAGCCTTGACCTCCACTGGGACTAACTTTGGCAATTTTAGATCAGCAGTTGCAGCCATTCTAGCCAACATATCTACTCGGTAATTCTTTATCTTGGATATCTACTTTATTTCCACCTCCCGAAACAGCTCGACCATTTGCTTTGCTTTCTTTAGGTAAAGCTCCATCTTCTCGCCTCTTACATGGAAATTTTCATTGAGTTGGTTACAAACAAGCTGGGAGTCTACTCGGATTTCAACCATTTCTGCTCGCAATGCATGCTCCAGCTTAAGCCTGGTAATGAAGGCTTCGTACTCCGCTTGGTTATGCATGACCTGAAATCCAAATTTCACAGCATAAGCAACCTCAATGCCATCTAGGCTATGTATTACCACTCTTGGTCCAGATCCCTGCTCGTTGCACGACCCGTCAACCATTATTAGCCAAACTCCCTCCGTCCTCGCGCCTTTAGCTGGTTGTTCTTTGCAAGCCCTTTCATCTGATTCCGTGTGTTCTACCGTAAAATCGGCCAAGGCTTGTGCTTTGATGGCTCCTCGGAGTTTGTAAGTTATATTAAACTCACTCAACTTTACCAACCATTTGACTAGGTGACCCGATGCATCCAGTTTAAGGAGTGTTTGTCAAAGAAGTTGATCAGTCATCACGATTATTAGGTGTACCTGGAAGTATGGTCTAAGCTAACGCGCCGCTGTTACTAAGGCCAATGCCCATTTCTCCATCACGAGATATCGGGTCTCCATGTCCACCAAGGCCTTACTGGTGTAATACACTGGGTGTTGCTTTCCTGTGTCTTCTCTAACCAACACCGAACTGGTAGCCCACTTGGAGACAGCTAAATACAAGTACAACTCGTCGCCCTCCCTTGGCGTTAACAATAAGGGGGCACTGGCAAGATATTCCTTCAACTGCCGAAACGCCTTCTCACATTCTACTGTCCACTCCATTTTTCTTCCCTTCCTCATAATCTGGAACAAAAAGGTGGCATTTATCTATAGCCTTTGAAATAAATCGGTTCAAGGCTGTCGGCTTCCCCGTGAGGCTTTGCACCTTTTTGATTGTTCAAGGAGACTTTATCTCTGTTATTGCTCATATTTTCTCTAGGTTGGCTTCGATCCCTCAGTGGTTCACTAGGAATCCCAAGAACTTTCCTAAGCAAACTCTGAATGCGTACTTTTCGGGGTTAAGCTTCATCTTGTACTTCCTCAGCAGCTCAAATGTTTCTTTCAAATGTCGCACATGATCCACTGGCTGCTTGGACTTAGTAATCATATCATCCACGTACACCTCTATGGTGCATCCGATCAATGGTTTGAAGATCTTATTCACCAACCTCTGATAAGTGGCCCCTTACGTTTTTCAAGTCGAATGGCATCACCCTAATAAAAAAAACCCATGTTAGTTATAAACGTGGTGCTCTCGTCATTCTGTTTGTCCATGGGTATTTAGTTTTATCTGAGAAAACATCCATAAAATTGAGCAAGTTGTGGCTTGCCGTTGAATCAACCAAATTTGGTTTATCTTTGGCAAAGGAAAACTGTCTTTTGGACATGCCTTGTTAAAGTCCATAAAGTCTACGCACTTTCTCTACTTCTCATTTGCCTTCTTTACCAGTACCATATTAGAGATCCACTCTGGATATCTGGCTTTCCTAATGAAATCCTGCTCGCAACAACGTTTCCATTTTTACGTTTATGGCTTCATACTTTTTTAGTAGAAGCACTTCCTTTTCTGTCTCATCGGCCTAGCTCCTTTTTTGATTGCTAACTCATGACAAGTAATCCCTGGATCAATTCCTAGCATATCTTCTTGTGACTAGGAAAATATATCTGCATTAGACTGTAAGCACTTTACCAACCCGTCCTTTACTGCCTAGCTTAAGCTGGATCCGATCTTTACAGTTCTGCTCGAATCATCCTGACTCACCGCTACCTCCTCCAAAGTCTCAGTTGGCTCCTACCGACCTTTCTTGGAGTCCCCCCGACTATCGAGTGTGACAACTTGTAAGGTCTCCCTTGCAGTGGTGGTGTAACAGCCCCTTGCCATCCTCTGGTCACCTTTTACTACACCTACTACCCCGTTCACTCTATATTTCAACGCTAAGTAATGCATAGTTACTACACACTGGCTTACCCTCATGAATGGTCACCCAAGTATCATCTGATAGAGACTATTTTCCTCCACTACAACGAAGTCCAGCATCATTACCATTTCGGACGGTCTAGTGCCTATGGTAACTGACAATTAGGCAATCCCCATTGGGGTCAATCGCCCACCTCTAAATCCCTTCAGGGATGTGCTCGTGTGTTCCAATTTCAGGTTTGCAATTCCCATTTTATCTAGGGTCGACTTGAAAAGTATATCGACTGAGCTGCCCGTATCCACCAGTATTCATTGGAACTCTTTACCTGTTACACTCGTCTTGATTATTAGGGCATCCCCATAGGGGTACAAAACGCCCTCTTTATCATCATCCGCCCACATAATGGGGACTTGTCTTACCCTTTGCTTTCTTTGTTCTTTGCAAATTGAAAAACACCTATTTACTGGTCAAAGCATGCCTCTCATAATTCTTCCACGCCCTATTAAAATCACCGGCAAATGTTGGTTCTCCTGCAATTACCATGACAGCGGGTTGCTCACACTCCATGTCCTTTACATTCTCTACTCTAACTGGGTATTTTGAATCCATGACAGAGAATGAACCATAGGCGTACTCATCAAGGTACCGATTCTTTATAAGATCTTCCACTTGGTTTTTGAAGTCACGACACTGGCTGATGGTTGCCCGTGAATGCCATGGAACTTGCAGAACCTATTCTTATCTCGCTTGCTGGCAAGTTTGGTTACTGGGGTAAGGGGTACAGAAGGCCTCCCCCATCAATCCTCTCATACAATTCTTTCATAGAAATCTTTAACGGGGTATATTGCCTATATGCTGAGCTCTGGTCGATTAGTTGGACCGCTCAGGTATCATGAAAATCACCGTGGGCTGGCATTGAGGGTGGATGGTTTGGCCGGTTAACCCTGAGGTTCTTAGTAGGGAACGCCCTTGAGGAATAGTAGTGAGGATGGGCAGTCAAAACTCTTTTGGCTGTTCTAAGAATGAGAAGCGAGTTGGCTGAGCTCTGCCATATGGAATTTACAACGGCCTTTGAGCTATCTGGTAAGAGTGAAATCGAGCTGATGTTGCCTCATCTATTAATGATCCCCGGCTATGTTTTCCTGATCCGTCCCCACCCGTCGCTCTTTTCTTCTTTTGCCTTAACTACTCTAGTTGCCCACTTTTTATTCTTGTTGCCTTTTCCTCTTCAATCTCGACATCCCTCTTCGCTTACACATACCCCATTGAATAATTCTGAATGGTGGGGCTTCTCAGGTTGTACCACAACTGACCTTCCTCACTCTTTCTTTTAACCCTTTTAGTGCCTAAGGGTGGTTGAAGGCCCCCAAATCAAGCACATCCCGATAATATCTCTTTATAAAATCCCGAAGAGACTCGTGCTCCTCCTACTTCATTCCCATTAACTCCATTATGTCATCATCTGGGGCTGTTACTCTGCGGAACTATTCGGCCAATTCCTACCACATTTGTTCATAGCCCCTTATACTTCAACGCGGCAGCTTGCGGTACTAGTCTTGGGCTCATCCTTCCAATGTTAAAAGGAATACTATGCACCTCTGTGCTGGTGTTAACCCCTATACCTCAGTCATATCATTAAAGCGTTCAATATGCACCAGCTTTTCCCAAAATATTTGAGGTCGGGAAAATGAAAATCCCTTCGTATCATGGTGCTCATGATCTCCATCGAGAGTGGAGATTCTTCATCCAACATAATCCTCCAGCTATGAGGCTTTCTCTTGCCCTGCATTTCATCTATCACCTATGCCAATCGCCGCACCTCACCTTCTAACTCCAACGCCCGACCAAGATCGCGTGCTGCAACTTGGTCGCGTTCTTGCTTAATGTTATGCAGCCACTGTATGAGCTCGCTCTCCTCATCTTTCGATCCTCGGCTACAATTTCCCAGAACTCGCCCGCTATGGGGTTGGTGTCTCCCCTCATTCCCATGCTCTCCCAAAGTCCGAACTTCCCCTTTATAGGCAGGCATCCCATCAGGCGATCCCCCTAATGAAGGAATCTTCTTATTTCTGTGCCTTCGATAGCAGGGTTCCACCACAACTTCGTCTCTGACCATTGTGGCCTCATAATCCCTTCTTCGCTCATTTCTCGCCTTATGCAATATGGCAGTAAGGTCTTTATCTGCTTTTCCATCCGCTCTATCCGCTCTTGCATCACCCTCTCCCTTGCCTCATTCATTATTTCTCGCAGGGTGATCGTCTCATTGGTTTCATTATCGCCCCATCACGCCACTCTTATCATATCCATAACTACTCGCTCACCTTTCCATTACTAGTTACTGTACTGGCGGTAGTTTTTCGTTCAACTCCCCACAGACGACACCAATGTGTTGATGCTGAAATCTGGTCATCCTTTGCCTGACCAGGTTGGCTCACCAACGGCTGTATTGACAATAACGGGAACACTACACTCCTGACGCTTTCCCAATTGCACAGTCCCCAGAGACTCAAATCAACCTCTTTCTTCCTTCGTGACCTGCGCTCACATAAACAAATTAGGGGCACCGGTGGTTTTTCCAGTGAAAACCCTCCAATGCTTAAGTCAGTATGTGCGGTTTTCGGGAAAAATGTTGTATTCTTAGATTTACACAGGTCGATGATTACTAGATCAAAGAAAAGTGTTTCTAAAGTTCTTTCCGTTATGAAACTAAATTCTGGAATCCAACTGGTAGAGTTTCCCCTTCTTTTTTTTATGTATCCTTTTCTTTATATTTTTTTCGGGATTTTATAAGCAGTCCTTCCGTATCTCTAGAATATTTCCCACGCCCTTCATACTCGGGCGATCAAGGGTCCTTACAGATTTCAACAATCAAATGTGGGTTGTCGTGTTTTCCCCAATGGTTTGAGGCATGACGAAACTGTCGCATTGACGTGAAATTGTGCCCTCTTTCTGAATGACAGATTTCTGATCAGTACATGTCTCTGGTCGGTCATCAAGTGTACCACAGAGAATACTTCCACTAGGAATCTGCTCATACCCTCCTCGACTAGGAATTGGGGACATGCTTAGCTGGTGCTCTTTTAATACCCAAACAATTAGTGTAGTATATACTTTATCTCCGTGTTATTTATCCTAAGGATAACTAAGCTAAAACAATAATCTTATAGGTGCACTTTTTTAAGCTATAACCTTAGTAATAAAATTAATTCGGTCCCTATGTTATAATTATAGAGTAGTTTTAGTATAGTAGGTGCTTTAAAACAATTTTTATTATTTTAAACTTAAATATTAAATTTGTTCTGTTTTTTGGGGAAGAGTTGTGAGATAAGCCCTCAGAAGGCTGCATCAACGTCCTGAAATTACTATTGAAAAAGATTGCAAGCTTGGGGCTATTATCAGGAATGCTGATGGGGAGATATGGCAGCAACTACATTAAAAACATAATTCATTGGAGATCAGTAGACTATAGGAACTGAACGAAAGGCTCGAATATCATTTCTCTGGAAAGTCAATAATCGAATGATAAAGTATTTCAAAATTTCATATTTCAAAATTTCAAACTAACTTATAAAATTGCTTACGAATTACGACAAGGACAGAAATAGAAAATCTGGCAATAATTTATCCTTTCTCATTAAACACAAACGTGTTTTTCCAGCCATACTGACGCGTTTTGGAAAGTTTACAAGACTTCAAAAGTTAACATCATGAGAATTGAGGTCAGGAAATAGACTTGTTTGTTTCACTCTTGGCCGAGACTTTTGTTTTCATAAATTGAAATGAACCAAATCTAAAACAATTATTAGAGATTTTTTTCTCTGTTTTATGAATGGAGAATCATCCATGCGTCAACATCTTTCGTTCTTTGATCTTCTTGTTAAGCATAAAGGTTTCATTAGCAGCTGATACACTAACTCCAGCATCATTCATCCGTGACGGCGAGAAGTTAGTTTCATCTTCTCAAAGGTTTGAGCTAGGCTTTTTCTCCCCTGGAAAATCAAAGAACAGGTACGTGGGACTATGGTACCAGAAGATCCCTGATACGGTTTT
Organism: Atalantia buxifolia; assembly: GCA_030444775.1. NCBI lineage: Eukaryota > Viridiplantae > Streptophyta > Magnoliopsida > Sapindales > Rutaceae > Atalantia > Atalantia buxifolia. The sequence goes on from CM059834.1 coordinate 1,549,488, forward strand.
GTGGGTTGCCAATAGAAATAGTCCTATCTCCGATCATAACGCAGTATTAACCATTAGCAACAATGGAAATCTCGTTCTTCTCAACCAAACAAACGGCACTATCTGGTCTACAAACGTATCGAGCCAAGTGAAAAATCCAGTGGCAAAATTCTTAGATAATGGAAACCTCGTTATTACGGATAACTCCAGCGGTCATACTACTGAAAGCTACTTGTGGCAGAGCTTCGACTACTTAACAGACACTCTGTTACCAGACATGAAATTGGGCTGGGACTTGGAGACTGGTCTGAAACGATATTTATCATCATGGGAAAGCGCTGACGATCCATCCCCTGGGAAGTTTACCCACGGACTTGACATTCAGGTGTCGCCTAAATTATGTTTGTTCAATGGTTCTGCAAAATATAGCTGTACCGGACAATGGAATGGAGCTGCCTTTGTAGCTGCTCCATATTCAAGCTTTCTTTATGATCAAGTTTTGGTGGAAAATAAAGAAGAAATTTCTTTCAGTTATGAGTCGTACAACAGTCCAAACATAATGATCTTAAAAGTCAACCCCTCGGGTCTGCTCACGAGTCTAATATGGAATGAGAGGAGCACTGCGTGGGACCTTGTTTTCTCAGTTCCAGATGGATCTTGTATTAATTATGGGCATTGTGGTCCCAACAGTATTTGCAGCCTCGACCAGACACCTACTTGTCAGTGCTTGAAGGGATTCAAACTCAAATCACAAGACAACCAGACTTGGCCCATAAAATGTGAGAGATCTTCAGATTGCAAAAGTGGAGACCAGTTTATAAAGCTTGATGACTTTAAAGGGCCTGACTTGCTAGAGGTCTCCCTAAATGACAGTATGAATTTGAACCAATGTCAGGCTGAATGCTTGAAGAACTGTTCCTGTAGAGCTTATGCCAATTCCAAACTAACAGGAGGAGGCAGTGGCTGTTTAATGTGGTTTGGGGATCTGATTGATCTCAGAAAGCCAATTAGCAACTTCACCGGACAGTCTGTCTACATACGAGTGCCCGCTCCAGAACAAGGTACAGTTTTTGCATTCTGCAATCAACTTTGTCATTATGGAAGTTGATGTAGCAAAACTTCTCCAATTGTTTGTCATAGTAAAGCTTCATCCTAAAAGCTGAGCCAAGAGTTTAAGGAATTAATTAGTTAAAGAACAGATGAACAAAGCTAACAAACAAAGAAACCAACATAGGTCAGAAGTGGCTTAAGTTATTTGGCTCAGCTTGATAACATGTTTATTTGTAATTCGTTGGATTTCTTTGATAACATGTATGTTTCTGGATGTAGGAAACAAGAAGCTACTCTGGATAATTGTAATACTTGTTCTTCCGGTGGTACTTCTTCCTTCCTTTTACATATTTTGTCGAAGGAGGAGAAAACACAAAGAGAAAGGTAAATTTTTTTCCCTTCATATCACTTAATGATATTTTCATATGATAAGGCATGTGATAAAGCTTGTATACTTACAATTTTAAAAGTTGTTGTCTTACCGAAACAGAGAATATGGAAGCAAACCGGGATCTGTTAGCATTTGACATAAATATGAGCATTACAGCAAGAACAAATGAATTCTGCGAAGCAGATGGAGAAGCACACGATAAGAGCAAGGATTCTTGGTTGCCATTATTCAGCTTGGCCAGCGTATCTGCTGCTACAGAAAACTTTTCTACGCAATGTAAGCTTGGAGAGGGTGGCTTTGGCCCTGTTTACAAGGTAGAACTGTTGCTACCTCTAATGTCCTTAATGAAGTACTGCTGGTGTAAAACATTAACAAAATAAAAAATGCAGGGTCGACTACTTAATGGACAAGAAGTTGCAGTTAAAAGGCTCTCAAGTAAGTCAGGGCAAGGACTCAAAGAGTTTAAAAATGAGATGATGCTTATAGCAAAACTCCAACACAGACACCTTGTCAGACTCTTTGGTTGCTGTATAGAACAAGGCGAAAACATTTTAATCTATGAGTACATGTCTAACAAAAGCTTGGATGTTTTCCTTTTCGGTATGTGATTTATCATTCACAAGATTAAGTATTTCCACTGCTTTGTAGTGCTCTATCGAATTTTATCATCTCCATTTTTTTAACTTGCTATCATTTACGCTGGTCAGTATTCCTTTTGGCATTGCAACAGATCCAAAGAAAAAGCGCCTGTTAGGTTGGCAAGCACGTGTTAGAATCATTGAAGGAATTGCTCAAGGGCTATTATATCTTCATCAGTATTCTAGACTGAGAATTATTCACAGAGATCTTAAGGCAAGCAATATTCTCTTAGATGGTGACATGAACCCCAAAATATCAGATTTTGGCATGGCAAGAATGTTTGGTGTTGATGAGTTGCAGGGAAATACTAAACGGATAGTTGGAACTTAGTAAGTAAAACTCCATTCCTGAAAAATGATGTTTGCTTGTCCTATTTTCTTAGATCACTCAATATTAATTGAACAATGAAAATTTAGTGGTTACATGTCTCCTGAGTATGCCTTGCAAGGCCTGTACTCCATCAAATCGGATGTGTTTAGCTTTGGAGTATTAATGTTGGAAATATTGAGTAGCAAGAAGAACACTAGCATCTACAATAGTGATTCCTTTAACCTTCTTGGATATGTAAGTGCAAATTGTTTCACTTATGTTCCATCTTTAATGAGTAAAATATAAAATGGAAAAGTCAAAAATTGCTTCTGTAAATTAAACTAATCTTGATCGTGGACATTTCTTTTCAGGCTTGGGGTCTATGGAAAGATGACAGAGCTCATGAATTGATGGATCCAGTAATAAAGCAAGATGAAGTATCATTGCCAATGCTGATTAGATACATAAATGTGGCTCTTCTCTGCGTTCAAGGGAATGCAGCGGATAGACCAACCATGTCGGATATTATCTCGATGATTGAGAATGAGCATCTTAATTTACCTTCTCCCAAAGAACCTGCTTTTACAAACAGTAAAAACGTGAATAATTCATCCCATTCCAACTGTGGAACATCCCAATTTTGTTCCGTGAATGATGTAACCGTTTCATTAATCTATCCTCGATAGTCATCTATCTGGGCAGCATCCATTATTTTGCTTCTTTGTTTGATATCTCTATTTTCTCCAGTTTTAAACTTCCTAAAGCAAGTGAGGAACTGTATAATGCAATATAATTCTGCATGTTTACGGCAGCATATCTGTTCTGCTGATGACTCCAAATGGCTCATTACATGCTACCTTTAAAGAAATATTTCCCTTCTCTATTTATTTATTTATTTGGCATTTGAAGGCAAATAATCTAGTGTTCAATACAGCAGACAATCATTCAGTAGGTATATCAGTTCAAAGAGAAACATTTTATATTATTCATCTGGAATAAGTGACATCATTAGTCAATTTATTATAGATTTGTGAGAAATTGCTGTAATTCACAAAACCAATTGCCTCATGCAATTTTTAAATATACGTCAAGTACTGAACATGGAAAGAGAACTTGACACAAATGATTAGTCAGGGACCACAAACACCGTGATTATCAAGGAATTAGAAGGTCTACATAATTTAAAAAATTCTCAATGTATTTAAAAATAAATGAATAAACAAATCAATGGATTGCGTCAGATTTTGTAGTAACCAGAATGCCAAAATAACTAAACAATTTTAGCTACTGCCCAAGATCTTGACAAAGGTCAATTAAGAAACAAACTAATGTGAATCTGAATCGGATCATTGAAATCAATGGACTCAATCTATCAAGAACTTATATCAACGCACAAGAATCAAAGGAACTGCAATACAAGCCAAAGATCAAACGGAGACACACGATATTACATGGTCACCCACTTCTGAGTGACCTGTATCCACGGGGAAGAACTCCATCAGCTTCTTAATTAATTCAATGCAGAATTACAAGGTTTTTTTAGAATTGATTACAGAGACAAAAATACAAGTTTCTCTCTCTACAATATCGCTCTATAGCACTTTACACATGAGCCCACAACCCTCCTAACGACCAGCTTTTAAATCAGAATCAGCTGCAACTTATAAACCCAGACTGCACAGATTGCTGCCACGTATCATAACGGTTTTAACAACCTTTGCTTAAGCTTCTCACGCGTTGCTCACGAGTCTCACTTACTCAGCCACCAAAACGCTTCCAATAAACATGTTTTGATGCTTGTGAATTGAATCATAGAGTCACGCGCGTTGCACATGACTAACTTAAAACACATATAAGGCTGATACGCTGTCGTTTTTGAATATTGATGTTGAAAGTACTTGTAAGTTATTAGCCCGGCACATATAAAATTTGCCAGCATTTTTTTTTTAATTATTCTAAATATCAGCATTTTGTTTTCTTTTAAAGGATGGGAATTACGCTGCAACCTCAAACTACTATTCATTCCAGCCATGTAGATTCTCAACTATGCTTTGGTGGCCCTCAAATTGGAAAAAAATATATGTAGGATAAGATTATGGGTCTTATGTAAGAAATATTCCACTAAATATGTTGTAATCTCAAAGAGTTTGTCGATTATCTTATTTAATAAAATTACCTATTTTGTTTCTTTTGTTTCTTTTAGCTTTCTTGAATTTATCATTGTAGATGTGTTTGGACTCCGTCATTATATATTCTTATCGTGATTTTTATCTATTTTTTAATTGAATGTATTTTAGTGGTCAATAAAGTATCATTTTCTTGCTTTTGTTTATTATATTGTTCATTTAAACATGTTAAAATGATACACTTTAACAATCAAGACATATCATTTAATAGGTTTGATGGATCTCATATCCTATCACGAGGTCGCTGTACCTACCAAATGTCGGGTTCTATAGTAAGCCTACCCCACGCAAAGACTTTCGTTTTCTAAGTTCCGTTTGCTGACCAAAACTTTGAAACTTAGTGATTTTGAAGTGAAAGATTGTTCTTCGTTGTAAGTACTCAAAAAGTTATTAGCTCTAAATTGAATTTGGCAGCTTATTCTTCTCCTTTTATTATTATTATCAGCATAATCATTGGTTCTTTTTAAAGGATAGGAGCAATGCTGGACAATAAACCCACCCTCATTCTGAATTATGTTGTGGTGGCCCTCAAATTGAAAAATGATGCAGGACAAGTGATCTTTGAGTTTTTTCCCCACCCTTTTTTCCTCTCTTAGTTAGATGTGTCTTGTTAAAGTACAGAATAAGCAGTACTTGCTAGGATAAGAAATAATAGGGTATAAAGGTTGTGATCTCGAAGAGAGTTAGGGACTTTTGAGATTATTTTTTAAGTCTCAAAAATAATTTTAAAAAGTTAAAAATTAATTTTGATGTTTGGTAAAAAAAATTTTTTAAATCACTGTTGATAAAACTATTCCACCCTAGAGCAGATTTTAAAAGATAAGAAACAAATAGCCTTTTGAAATCTAATTCTAAGAATCAATTTTATACTTAATTTTATTTCATATATATCCTCACATATACTATAATATCTAAAATAAATGTAAAATTATTCTTATTTGATTAGGAAATTGAATTATAAAATTTAAAGAGATTATTAGGCTATTATTCTTACCAATTATATATTGATATAACAATATAAAAATTAAAAGTAATAAAATAAAATTTTTTATAGTTATCTATTGTTATATATTCAAAATATAAAATATTATATATACATATTTATAACGTATAAATATATTATATTCAACGTTATGCCAATTTTGGTTATTTATATTTTTACAGCTATTCAATTGTAAAATTTATGAAACATATAATATTGTTTTTAAAACTATGCAGCAATTTTAAAAATAAATTAAAACGTTTATTTTGAAAATATTTTTTAAAAAACTATTCACAACCGATTATTTTTACAGCATAATTAAAAACAATTATTTTGAATGTAAAATCATTAGTAAACTGACCCTAAATTAAATTTCATATTCAATAAAATCTTTTCTTTTATATTTTCCTTTTATTGGTCTAAATCTCACTTAATAGAGTTGCTTTGGTTGTTATCTATTTTTGTCGTAAGGTGGTTTTATCAATCTATTAATTTGGGCAGATGTCTTCAAGAACAATGACAAGTATATTATCGCTCCAATGAATAGAATATGTTCCAACAACTAACAATATGTAATTGTTTATTTTTATTGGTTGTGCTATCCTATTTTTTGTTAGAACCTGTTAGAAATCATTCTGATCAGCATTAGTCTTTTGCAATGAAGAATAAGTGTTAATTTTTATCTGTCAATTTTAATCAGCCTTTAGAATTACGTCTATTTCTTTTATCCTTGTCTATATAATGAATATGACAAGCTCTATTTTTTAAACTATTAGTGTAGTATATACTTTATCGCTATATTATTTATACTAAGGATAACTAAGCTAAAATAATAATCTTATAACTACACTTTTTTAAGCTATAACCTCAGTAATAAAATTAATTTGGTCCCTATATTATAATTACAGAGAAGTTTTAGTGCAGTAGGTGCTTTAAATCAATTTTTATTAGCTTAGACTTAAATATTAAAATTGTTTATTTTTTTGGGAAGAATTGTAAGATAAGCCCTCAGAAGGCTGCATCAACGTCCTGAAATTAATATTGAAAAAGATTGCAAGCTTGGGGGCTATTATCAGGAATGCTGATGGGGAGATTATGTCAGCAACTACATGACACAATTCATTGGAGATCGTTAGACTAGCTATCGGAACTGAACGAAAGGCTCCGAACCGGTCTCTGGAAAGTCAATAATCGAATGATAAAGTATTTCAAAATTTCATATTTCAAACTAACTTATAAAATTGCTAACGACAAGGACAGAAATAGAAAATCTGGCAATAATTTATCCTTTCGCATTAAACACAAACGTGTTTTTCCACCCATACGCGTTTTGGAAAGTTAACAAGACTTCAAAAGTTAACATCATGAGAATTGAGGTCAAGAAATAGACTTGTTTGTTTCGCTCTTGGCCGAGACTTTTGTTTTCATAAATTGAAATGAACTCTCAAAACAATTATTAGAGATTTTTCTTCTCTGTTTTATGAATGGAGAATCGTCCATGCTTCAACATCTTTCGTTCTTTGATCTTCTTGTTGAGCCTAAAGGTTTCATTAGCAGCTGATACACTAACTCCAGCATCATTCATCCGTGACGGCGAGAAGTTAGTTTCATCTTCTCAAAGGTTTGAGCTAGGCTTTTTCTCCCTGGAAAATCAAAGAACAGGTACGTGGGACTATGGTACCAGAAGATCCCTGATACGGTTTTGTGGGTTGCCAATAGAAATAGTCCTATCTCCGATCATAACGCAGTATTAACCATTAGCAACAATGGAAATCTCGTTCTTCTCAACCAAACAAACGGCACTATCTGGTCTACAAACGTATCTAGCCAAGTTAAAAACGCAGTGGCAAAACTCTTAGATAATGGAAACCTCGTTATTACGGATAACTCCAGAGATCAAACTACTGACAGCTACTTGTGGCAGAGCTTCGACTACTTAACAGACACTCTGTTACCAGACATGAAGTTGGGCTGGGACTCGAAGACTGGTCTGAAACGATATTTATCATCATGGGAAAGTGCTGACGATCCATCCCCTGGGAAGTTTACCTACGGACTTGACATTCAGGTGTCGCCTAAATTATGTACGTTCAATGGTTCTGCAAAATATACCTGTACCGGACAATGGAATGGAGCTGCCTTTGTAGCTGCTCCATATTCAAACTTTCTTTATGATCAAGTTTTGGTGGAAAATAAAGATGAAATTTCTTTCAGGTATGAGTCGTACAACAGTCCAAACATAATGATCTTAAAAGTCAACCCCTCGGGTCTGCTCACGCGTCTGATATGGAACGAGAGGAGTACTGCGTGGGACCTTGTTTTCTCAGTTCCAGATGGATTTTGTGTTAATTATGGGCATTGTGGTCCCAACAGTATTTGCAGCCTCGACCAGACACCTATTTGTCAGTGTTTGAAGGGATTCAAACTCAAATCACAAGACAACCAGACTTGGCCCGTAAAATGTGAGAGATCTTCAGATTGCAAAAGTGGAGACCAGTTTATAAAGCTTGATGACTTTAAAGGGCCTGACTTGCTAGAGGTCTCCCTAAATGACATTATGAATTTGAACCAATGTCAGGCTGAGTGCTTGAGGAACTGTTCCTGTAGAGCATATGCCAATTCCAAACTAACAGGAGGAGGCAGTGGCTGTTTAATGTGGTTTGGGGATCTGATTGATCTCAGGAAGCCAATACGCAACTTCACCGGACAGTCTGTCTACATACGAGTGCCCGCTCCAGAACAAGGTACAGTTTTTGCATTCTGGAATCTACTTTTTCATTATGGAAGTTGATGTAGCAAAACTTCTCCAATTGTTTGTCATAGAAAGGCTTCATCCTAAAAGCTGAGCCAAGAGTTTAAAGGCTTCATCCTAAAAGCTGAGCCAAGAGTTTAAGGAATTAATTAGTTAAAGAACAGATGAACAAAGCTAACAAACAAAGAAACCAACATTGGTCAGAACTGGCTTAAGTAATTAAGTTATTTGGCTCAGCTTGATAACATGTTTATTTGTAAGTCGTTGGATTTCTTTGATAACATGTATGTTTCTGGATGTAGGAAACAGGAAGCTACTTTGGATAATTGTAATACTTGTTCTTCCAGTGGTACTTCTTCCTTCCTTTTATATATTTCGTCGTTGGAGGAGAAAACACAAAGAGAAAGGTAAACATGTTATATCACTCAATGATATTTTCATATGATAAGGCATGTGATAAAGCATGTATACTTATAATTTTAAAAGTTGTTGTCTTACCGAAACAGAGAATATGGAAGCAAGCCGCGATCTGTTAGCATTTGACATAAATATGAGCATTACAACAAGAACAAATGAATTCTGTGAAGCAGATGGAGGACACGATAAGAGCAAGGATTCTTGGTTGCCATTATTCAGCTTGGCCAGCGTATCTACTGCTACAGAAAACTTTTCTACGCAATGTAAGCTTGGAGAAGGTGGCTTTGGCCCTGTTTACAAGGTAGAACTGTTGCTACCTCAAATGTCCTTAATGAAGTACTGCTGGTGTAAAACATTAACAAAATAAAAAATGCAGGGTCGACTACTTAATGGACAAGAAGTTGCAGTTAAAAGGCTCTCTAGTCAGTCAGGGCAAGGACTCAAAGAGTTTAAAAATGAGATTATGCTTATAGCAAAACTCCAACACAGACACCTTGTCAGACTCTTTGGTTGCTGTATAGAACAAGGCGAAAACATTTTAATCTATGACTACATGTCTAACAAAAGCTTGGATGTTTTCCTTTTCGGTATGCGATTTATCATTCACAAGATTAAGTATTTCCACTGCTTTGTAGTGCTCTATCGAATTTTATCATCTCCAATTCATTTTGGCATTGCAACAGATCCAAAGAAAAAGCGCCTGTTAGGTTGGCAAGAACGTGTTAGAATCATTGAAGGAATTGCCCAAGGGCTATTATATCTTCATCAGTATTCTAGACTAAGAATTATTCACAGAGATCTTAAGGCAGGCAATATTCTGTTAGATGGTGACATGAACCCCAAAATATCAGATTTTGGCATGGCAAGAATGTTTGGTGTTGATGAGTTGCAGGGAAATACTAAACGGATAGTTGGAACTTAGTAAGTAAAACTCCATTCCTGAAAAATGATGTTTGCTTGTCCTGTTTTCTTAGATCACTCAATATTAATTGAAACAATGGAAATTTAGTGGTTACATGTCTCCTGAGTATGCCTTGCAAGGCCTGTACTCGATCAAATCGGATGTTTTTAGCTTTGGAGTATTAATGTTGGAAATATTGAGTAGCAAGAAGAACACTAGCGTCTACAATAGTGATTCCTTTAACCTTCTTGGATATGTAAGTGCAAATTGTTTCACTTATGTTCCATCTTTAATGAGTAAAATATAAATCGGAAAAGTCAGAAATTGCTTCTGTAAATTAAACTAATATTGATCGTGGACATTTCTTTTCAGGCTTGGGGTCTATGGAAAGATGACAGAGCTCATGAATTGATGGATCCAGTAATAAAGCAAGATGAAGTATCATTGCCAATGTTGATTAGATACATAAACGTGGCTCTTCTCTGCGTTCAAGAGAATGCAGTGGATAGACCAACCATGTCAGATATTATCTCAATGATTGAGAATGAGCATCTTAATTTACCTTCTCCCAAAAACCTGCTTTTACAAACAGTAAAAACCTGAATAATTCATCTCATTCCAACAGTGGAACGTCCCAATTTTGTTCCGTGAATGATGTAACCGTTTCATTAATCTATCCTCGATAGTCATCTATCTGGGCAGCATCCATTATTTTGCTTCTTTGTTTGATTGCTCTATTTTCTCCAGTTTTAAACTTCCTAAAGCAAGTGAGGAACTGTATAATGCAATATAATTCTACATGTTTACGGCAGCATATCTGTTCTGCTGATGACTCTAAATGGCTCATTACATGCTACCTTTGAAGACATATTTCCCTTCTCTATTTATTTATTTATTTGGCATTTGAAGGCAAATAATCTAGTGTTCAATACAGCAGACAATCATTCAGTAGCTATATCAGTTCAAAGAGAAACATTTTATATTGTTCATCTGGATTACGTAACTATCATTAGTCAATTTATTATAGATTTGCAACAAATTGCTGTAATTCACAAAACCAATTGCCTCATGCAATTTTTAAATATACGTCAAGTACTGAACATGGAAAGAGAACTTGACACAAATGATTAGTCAGGGACCACCAACACAGTGATTATCAAGGAATTAGAAAGTCTACATAATTTACAAAATTCTCAATTTATTTAAAATAAATGAATAAACAAATCAATGGATTGCGTCAGATTTTGTAGTAACCAGAATGCCAAAATAACTAAACAATTTTAGCTACTGCCCAAGATCTTGACAAAGGTCAATTAAGATGCAAACTAATGTGAATCTGAATCGGATCATTGAAATCAATGGACTCAATCTATCAAGAACTTATATCAACACACAAGAATCAAAGGAACTGCAGTTCAAGCCAAAGATCAAACGGAGACACACAAGATTACATGATCACCCACTTCTCAGTTACCTGTATCCACTCGATCAGCTTCTTAATTAATTCAATGGAGAATTACAAGGTTTTTTAGAATTGATTACAGAGAAAAAAATTATAAGTTTCTCTCTGTACAATATCTCTCTATAGCACTTTACACATGAGCCCAAAACCCTCCTAACGACCAGCTTTTAAACCAGAATCAGCTGCAACTTATAAACCCAGAATACACAGATTACTGCCACGTATCATAACGGTTTTAACGACCTTTGCTTAAGCTTCTCACCCGTTGCTCACCAGTCTCACTTGATCAGCCACCAAAACGCTTCAAATAAAACATGTTTTGATGCTTGTGAATTGAATCAGAGTCACGCGAGTTGCACATGACTAACTTAAAACACATATAAGGCTGATACGCTGTCGTTTTTGGATCTAGGTTTTAATTCACGCCACACTTCAGGTATTGATGTTGAAAGTACTTGTAAGTTATTAGCCCGGCACATATAAAATTTGCCAGCATTTTTTTTTTTAATTATTCTAAATATCAGCATTTTGTTTTCTTTTAAAGGATGGGAATTACGCTGCAACCTGAAACTACTACTCATTCGAGCCATGTAGATTCTCAACTATGCTTTGGTGGCCCTCAAATTGGAAAAAAATATATGTAGGATAAGATTATGGGTCTTATGTAAGAAATATTCCACTAAATATGTTGTAATCTCAAAGAGTTTGTCGATTATCTTATTTAATAAAATTACCTCTTTTGTTTCTTTTGTTTCTTTTACTTCTCTTGAATTTATCATTGTAGAGGTGTTTAGACTCCATCATCATATATTCTTATCGTGATTTTTATTTACTTTTCAATTGAATGTATTTTAGTGATCAATAAAGTATCATTTTCTTGCTTTTGTTTATTATATTGTTCATTTAAACATGTTAAAATGATACACTTTAACAATCAAGACATATCATTTAATAGGTTTGATGGATCTCATATCCTATCACGAGGTCGCTGTACCTACCAAATGTCGGGTTCTATAGTAAGCCTACCCCACGCAAAGACTTTCGTTTTCTAAGTTCCGTTTGCTGACCAAAACTTTGAAACTAAAAGTCTCGAGTGTCCTGATCGAGTTGCATTCAAATGGGGAGGCTTGAAGGAATTCAAAATCCTTCCCAACAAAATGAAATCCAGGACCATGGAAAATTAATTAGCTACCAGCAAATATCGTTTTCTTCTCCACGAGAAGAAAAATTGTATGGTCAACGTTTGTCTTTTACAGGAAAGAAACAGAGTTAATTTTATCACTCTTTCCAAATGATATATAAATGCAACTAAAGAAAGGTATCCTTCACGTTCACGCATGCAGCAATATTAGACTTCTAGAAAGTCAGAGCGGAAAAATACTTCAATCTTGGATGTCATTGGTCAAGGCCTCCGGGCAAGTGTTCACTGTTTATAGATCATTGGTTGGCGGAAGTCTTTCCCATGGGCAAGAAAATCCATCCCTAAACTACTCAAGCTTTAATTCTATTGGACCAGTTCGGCCAGCCCAATCAGTCCAATCGAGGCTTCTTGTCAAAAGAGCCCGAATATATTTACTCCTAAGCTCAAAGACCTCGCCATTTGGGCTTTTGATTTTGATTTTTTAATTTTAGTGTTTTTATCTTTTAAAAGCCCTTTAATTGTAATTAAAAAAAACCCCTTAATTTTTTTTCCAAATTATGATTTTATTTCTTCTGAAATTATCAAAAGGAATAAGTAATCATCTCAATCATACTGTCTGACACTCACCGTATCCTAAGCCCCTGTGTACTTAAAATATTTTGTTGTTTGTTTGCTTTGTTATTTGAAAATTTTACATTAATTTCTTACTATTGTGGCAAAAAAAAATCATAGAATCGAGGATCGGATCCATCCAATAAAAAAAAATTTCTTCATTTTTTCTTGATGTTGGCTAGAATTTGATTTAGATAAAAAAAATAAAAAAATTAATTAATATCTATATTCCTTAGACGAAAATCATCAAATATAAAGTAGTGTTTACTTTTTAGATTGGATTGAGAATTTTAAAGAATGAAAATATTGGGATTAAGAATGTGGAGTGAGAGTGGGAGTAAATTGTTTACTTATACTGAATGGGAGTGTGGGCTAGGAATTAGAATATCATTTATGTGTTTACTTTATCTTGAATTAGATTGAATTATTTTAAATTATAGTTTTTCCCTTATTTAAAGAATTATAATTTTTAATTACAAAGTGAATAAAAAATATTTCTAAAATAAACTATTTACTTTATTATTAATTTTAATCATATAAGTTAATAATTATTATTAATGTTTCTAATTATGTAAATCACAAATTTTTATTAATTTTAATTTTGATTATGTAAGTTAAAAATTATTGACAAAAGCAACACAAATGAAACATTATTATTAATAATATAGTACAAAATTAATATTTTCTTAGAATAAACTACTTATTATTATTTGTTATTGTCAATTATTAATATTAAATAATATAATTATATTATTTTTAAGTAATTTTAACTTAGAATCAATGTAAATAATAATTTTTAATAGATGTAATATTATTAAATAATCATTCTTTGTGGAGAATGGACCTAGATCATTATTTGTAAATAATAGACCTATGTCATTGTAGAATCAAGCTTTTGGTGCTTTGTCGAAGACTCATCCTTTGGACATGGTTCAGATACATTTATTGTCGACAGTGACATTGTCTCTTGTCGACAGTGACATTGTTCGAATAAATTTATTGTATTAATCAATAATACATTATAATTGCTTTTTTAATTTATTAATATAAAAAATAAATAAATCTAATGCAAACTAGTCGTGGGCGTGGTCCGCGTGGATTTGCCTAATGCACCAAAGTCGCAATTTGGTGGGACATATTACATTAATTAATACAATACCACCTAATATGATATGCCAAACCCACCCTAATTACTTGTAAGTTGATGGGGCTATTTTTATAGATTTAATGAGGCTATTTTAATAAATTTAATTTGGCTAATTAGAAACTCAAGTAAAATTTTTCTTTAATTTTTAAAATTTATTTGCTCCAACGGGGCTTGAGCCCCTACTGGTCATAAGTTGGATCCGCCCTGCTCACAAGTTGTTGTTTGTTTTATAGATACAAACTTCTTGTTGTCATCCTAACACAAATATAATGTAATTATTTACATATGTCTGTCATTAACGCTAAGTTTGATATTGTGGTTAAGCGGCTGTAGGTTAAAACATTAAAGTGTTTAGTAAATGTTTACAGGTATAATTTGGAAGTTAAGTTGATTTTATCCACCCACCCCTATATGATGATAAATTTAAAATATCTTCATTATTTTTGTTAAAATTATTATTCAAAAATCATATTTACCACACACTATTATTATTATTATTAATATATAGTTCAAGTATTTTTTTTTCAATACCAGTTATAATTTTTAAGCAGCAATACCTCAATACCATACTAAGCCTAATATTACATAATTAAGATGTTCAATTGCAGGTTCTTGATTATTAGCAAAAGGTTGCATATATTTATTTGAGACATCTTAGCATTTATTGCTTAATTAGGGTGTCCACTTTTGGTAACTTAATTATCCTAAGCAAAAATGCACTGGTTGACCGTTGGCAGAAAATCCAGAATAACGATCTCTTATTTAAAAAAAAAAAAAAACGATCTAAGGGCTCCAGAATTGACAAAAATATCTAATTTTCTGAGAAATGATAAGATTTATAGAGAGGGCTCTGCCCTTTTTTTTCCCCTTTTGTTATTAAGGCTTTAGCTCTTCCATTTGCCATGGTACCTGGACAAAAATGCATGAAACTTCAAGTACGAAAATTCAAATTGAAATCTGGAAATCAACAACTGGTGAAGGAAAATTCAAATTTTGACCAAAACGAAAAGAATTTAAAATATAAAACGCACTTCTCGTGGATCTCAGAAGGAATACTTCTCGTTAATGCTAACACGTAAAGCTATAGGATTAAAAATATTTGAAATGGAAAACACTTGTCGTGGATCCCACAAGGAATGCTTCTTGTTAATGCTAACGCGTAAACCTATAGGATTAAAAATGTTTATGAATGGATTATAAAAATGTTTATCTAGCAAATTATCAGTTTCTTACACTTGACAATAAATTGTATGGTCAATATTTGTTTACTACTTTTGTTAGAAATAGAGAGTTACGAACATTACCAGCCCGGCTCAAGGGGTATTTGGGACGACGGACGAATATTTACTTGAAAATGGAGCCATTTTAGAATATGGGTTCCAAGCAACTGCTTTGCTCACATTCTGAAAAGTCTAAAGAAAATTCTCTGTGGAAAGTAATATTTTTCCAAGGATAGCTTTGACTACTGTCAGCTCCAAACATGGATTAAAATGCTTTTAACCAGTGAAGACCCATCTAGTTTAGGTTGCCAAACGTGCCGTGAGGTGTCTACACAACTTGTCAATGGCGTCCTTTTCAATTTGCTTGCTGATTCTCTCTGCTGTCGGTATGCAGTTCTCCCTGGTGGTTGATGCTGTTAGTGACAAGGATAGCCTTTCAGTAGGACAAGTGATCACACGCTCAGAGACTTTGGCATCTTCAGGTAAGTTCTTTGAGTTGGGCTTTTTTCGGCCAGGGCAGTCGAGAAATTATTATGTAGGAATATGGTACAAGAATATTTCAGAAAGGACTGTAGTATGGGTTGCCAATCGAGATCAACCATTAACTAGTTTGTCACCTGTACTTACTATTAGCAGTGAAGGAAATCTTGTGATTGAGGATGGTAGAATTACATATAGGGTCAGTGAAAATGTATCAAGCAGCCAGAACACAACTGCCACTCTCTTAGATTCAGGAAATTTTGTTTTAAGAAATGAGAAGCTTGGCTTATTGTGGCAGAGCTTTGATTACCCTTCACATACGTTTCTGCCTGGAATGAAGCTCGGTTATAGCAGAAAGACTGGCAAAGTTTGGTCATTGACATCATGGAAAAGTATAGACGATCCTAGCGTTGGGGATGCTGAGCTGAAAATGGAGCCAGGGAAATCAAATGAATTTTTCCTTATGAAAAGATCTCAAATGGTTTGGAGAAGCGGGGTTTGGCATGATTATATATTCAGTTTTGTGCCTGAAATGACATTAAACTATATCTTCAATTATAGCCTTCACACTGATGAAAATGAGACATACTTCACCTACTCTATAAAGATTCATACATCAGTAGATGTATTTTAGATGTTTCTGGACAAGTAAAACAGATGTCATGGTTAGGAGCTGGTCAATCTTGGTTTCTTTTCTGGTCTCAACCAAGAACAAGCTGTCTACCTTGCGGTCCATTCAGCATCTGTCACACTGCTACTTTTACTGAATCCTGCCAATGTCTGCAGGGGATTTATACGCTCAGATAAAAATCCGTCTAGTGGGTGTGTGAGAAGAACAGCCTTGCAGTGTGGGGGTAATTCTTCTGATCATGAAGACAGGTTCTTAAGGATGCATGATGTGAAGCGTCCTTTAGGAGATTATGTATTGAAACTTCCGGGTATAGAGGAATGCAAATCGGCTTGCTTGAATAATTGTGCTTGCACTGCATACGCTTATAATAGCAGCGGTGTGTGTTCCTCGTGGGATGGAGAGCTATTATATCTTGAGCAACTTTCAAAAAATGATCCTGATGGAGAAATTCTATTTATCAAACTTGCTGCATCAGAGCTTCCAAAACCAGGAGGTAACGTTATAAATATAAATATATATATATATATCAAGCACTTAGATTCTTCAATGACTTGATCTTTTGATGACTTGTATATTTCTGATCTAGGAAATAAAGAACTGCTGTGGATAACTGTAATTGTTCTTCCTCTGCTTCTTACTGCATCTTACATCTTTCTTCGATGGAGGAGAAAACTCAAATATGGAGGTATGCCTTTGTTTCCCATCACTCTCTCATGCATTACAGTGTGAATTTAGTATATGAAAATGTACATTTTCATTTTAAGTCATATCCTATAAAAGCAGAGGAGATGGAACCAAGCGAGATATGTTGCTATTTGACATAAATAGTAGCACTGAGACAAGTAAGAATGAGTTGTCTGATGGGAGAGCTGGAAAAAGTAAGAGTAAGGATAATTGGTTGCCATTGTTCAGCTTTGCCAGTGTATCTGCATCTACAAATAACTTTTCTCCCGAGAATAAGCTTGGAGAAGGTGGCTTTGGACCGGTCTATAAGGTAACAATCTTATATTTCTCATCCAATTTGAAGAGTTTATTTAAATTCAAAAGGTAAGATTTGTGCATTTCATTGGTTACGTGCAACGTAAAACATTCATGAAATCATTAAAAAGTTCAACTGCAGGGGAAACTACTAAATGGACAAGAAGTTGCAGTGAAAAGGCTTTCAAAGAAGTCGGGGCAGGGATTAGAAGAGTTGAAAAATGAGACAATGCTCATAGCTAAGCTGCAACACAGGAACCTTGTTAGACTCTTGGGTTGCTGTTTAGAACAAGGTGAAAAGATTTTGATCTATGAGTACATGCCTAATAAAAGCTTGGACTCATTCCTTTTCGGTATGTGATTTCGCAATCAGTAAGATTACATATGTCCACTATCTTTATCACCACATCAAATACTCTCACTGGAATTTGCTCTAATTTGTATAATTTTTATGGTCTTCCTCTATTCATTCTAACAGATCGAGCTAAAAAACGTCTATTGTATTGGGAAACGCGTGTTAAAATCATTGAAGGGATTGCTCAAGGGCTTCTTTATCTTCATCAGTATTCTAGACTACGAATTATTCATAGAGATTTGAAGGCAAGTAATATTCTCTTAGATACCGACATGAAACCCAAAATATCTGATTTTGGAATGGCAAGAATGTTTAGTGGGGATGAGTTACAAGCAAATACTAACCGAATTGTGGGAACTTAGTAAGTACACATATTATTGAAAACTATATTAAATTTGTTCACAAACATCTTTTGCTTGTTGTTCCTGCAACTTTCAACTGAAGAATGGATTTTTTTTTTTTTTAATGAAATGATGAATTCCAGTGGTTATATGTCACCTGAGTATGCCCTGGAAGGCCTATTCTCAATCAAATCAGATGTGTTTAGCTTTGGGGTATTGCTGCTGGAGATCTTGAGTGGCAAAAAGAACACTGGCTTCTACCATACTGGCTCCCTTAACCTTCTTGGACACGTATGTCACAAAATTTTTCATTTTTATTTTTGTTTCTTTGAACGGTATGATGCAATGAGAACCATTCATTTATTTCATATATATAAATTTTTTGATAAATGGATCGGGAAAGTCAACATTTCATATATCACGAGAAGTAATATGCATCTATGGACCTTCGTTTTAACATTCATATGTACTGTACTCCAGGCATGGGACCTGTGGAAAGACAACAGAGCTCTAGACCTGATGGATCCAATATTGGAAAATGAAGCTTCATGTCCCATGTTGACAAGATACATTAATGTGGCACTTCTCTGCGTTCACGAGAACGCAACTGATAGGCCAACCATGTCAGACGTAGTCTCAATGCTTACCAATGACCATCTTGTTTTACCTTCGCCGAAACAACCAGCTTTCTCGTATGTGAGAAATTTGAAAAATTCAAATGAGCCTACAAGCAAGCCAGAAGCTTGTTCAGTGAATGTTGTCACAGTTTCATTGATTGAAGCTCGATAACAATCTGCTTGGCCTCTGTTCATTTACTTCACAAATACATCGGTGACCATGAGATGAATTCACCCATGCTCACAAAACGTATCTGTAATATTACCCTCCAAGGAATTTCATACCAAACCCAATAAAAATTCTTCAATAATGAGGTAACAGTTACCTCAAACACATGTTTTGGGAATCACCATTATCGGATTTCAAAATTTTGGCTACGTTGAATCTAATTGAAACCACCTACATGCAAGCCAGGAACTTGTTCTATGAATAATGCAACAGTTACATTGTTGGAAGCTCTAAAGCTTTCTGGACCTCGGTTCACGTGTTGTAGTTCAATTCTCTATCTCTCTGAAGTTGTTATCTTCCATAAGAGAACACTGAATCTGCAGGAAAATCCAAACAATATTGCACTTATGGCGATACAGTTTATCTGATATACTTTTATGATTTTAAATCCTCTGGGTATTGGAAATGATGCTTCATGTTGAACTGAACTAGTGGCATGTAATTGCTCCGGGTTCCCAGGCTGCCGAGTCTGTTCTTTTGGGTTCCCTGTTGTGTATATTAAAAAATGCCCATCATTCACGTAAAGAATTCACCAAACAAATTTAGTCATGCAAAGGTTTCGGTAGCCCTAAATCTGTAAATCACATCCCGTTGAACAGAAAAAGGAATCTTGACAAAATTTGATATAAAACTGTGGCACCATACTCCATTATTCAATGAATAGGAACTGACTGGCTTAAATTTTTATTTTTTTGAAAATTCAATGATTGTGACAGGTATCATTTAAACTTTCAAATACTTCAAAAATTCAAAATAATAAAATTCCACACCACGCGGTCAAAAAATAGAAATTATGCTGCACGTTGCAAGTCTTTTTTTTTTTTTTCCTTTTCATAAAATGCATGAATCCAATCTCCAACCACAGTACAGCTTTTTGAATGGAGAACCTTCATTTGTTGTACAATTTTATTTCTTATGTCTTTATCTTAAGCATTAAGTTGTCAATAGCAGCTGATAACATAACCCCCTCAAGATTCATTCGTGATGGAGAAAAGTTAGTTTCATCATCCCAAAGGTTTGAGCTAGGAATTTTCTCTCCTGGAAAATCGAAGTACAGGTATCTGGGAATATGGTACAAGCAGATCCCTGACACAGTTGTGTGGGTTGCAAACAGAAACAGTCCTATCTTCGACTCAAACGCTGTACTGACCGTCAGCAACGGTGGAAAACTTGTTCTTCTCAACCAAACAAATGGCACTCTCTGGTCTTCAAACTTGTCTAGAGAAGTGAAAAATCCAGTGGCACAGCTGTTAGATACTGGAAACCTTGTTGTTAGGGATAATTTTATCAGTAATGGTTCCGAAGACTATCTGTGGCAGAGCTTTGACCACCCATCAGATACATTGTTAGCGGGAATGAAGTTGGGCTGGGACTTAAAGACTGGTTTGGAACGTTATCAAACTTCGTGGAAAAGTGATGATGATCCATCCCTGGAAATTATACTCACAGACTTGACATTCATGTGTTACCTAAATTATGTACATACAATGGGTCTGTAAAATTACTCTGTTCTGGACCATGGAATGGAGCTATCTTTGCAGCTATTCCTTCTTATAACTATCTTTATAAACCAACCGTGGTGGATAATGAAGATGAGATTTATTTCAGGTATGATTCCTACAACAGTCCCGTCATAATGACGTTAAAACTCAACCCATCAGGTAAGATCCAGCATCGCATATGGAATGAGAGAAATAGGACGTGGGAAGCGTTTTCTCACTGCCAGATCATTTTTGCCAATTTTATGGGCATTGTGGAGCTAATAGTATTTGCAGCTTCGACAGGAAACCTCATTGTGAGTGTTTGAAGGGATTCGAGCTCAAATCACATTATAACAAAACAAGGCCTGGAACATGTGTTAGAAGTCAATCATTAGATTGCAAAAGTGGAGACAGGTTTATAATGCTTAATGATGTTAAACTACCTGACTTGGTAGGGGCTTCACTAAATGAGAGTATGAATGTTAAGGAATGTGAGGCTGAGTGCTTGAAGAACTGCACTTGTAAAGCTTTTGCTAATACCGATGTAAAAGGTGGACGCAGCGGCTGTTTGATGTGGTCTGGGGACCTGGTTGATTTCAGAAAGGCAGATGACCGCAACAACGGACAGTCTATCTACATAAAAGTACCGGCTTCTGAACTAGGTACAATTATTTCATCATTAAAATTGATAGTGCAAGATTTTTCCCTTCTTCGTTAAAGTACTTCATCTTAAAATTGTTGAATCAAAATGCGTTTAAGCTTCCTCATTTCATGAAATCCAAACTAATGCATATGCCTCTCTCTGTTTTTGTTGTTTTTGTTTTGGTGGGGGTGGGGTGGGGTGGGTGTGGTTGGTGGGTGGGGGTGGGACTCGTGTTTGGACTTTGCTTTCTTTCCAGTGACTTCTGTTATGACATGTATTTTTTGGATGCAGGGGGAAAAAGCTTCTATGGATATTAGTAATACTTGTTCTTCCGGCAATACTTTTTCCTGCTTCTTACATAATTTGTCAGAGGAGAAAACTCAAACAAACAGGTGACTCTTCTTGAAAACATTTTCTTATGTTTATCAACCTATATGTAAATAACATCACATGATTGATCATGTATACTAATATTTTTGTAAGTTGTTTTACAGAAACAAAGAAAAGCCAAGATATGTTACAATTTGACACAAATATGAGCATTGCCACAAGAGCAAATGAATTCTGCAAGGGAAATAAAGCTGCAAATAGTAGGACTAGGGATTCTTGGTTTCCGATATTTAGCTTGGCCAGCGTATCAGCAGCTACGGCTAACTTCTCTACAGAGAGTAAGCTAGAGAAGGTGGCTTTGGTCCTGTTTACAAGGTAGATTTCTTTTCATCTCAGCCGTATTAATTGAACTTAAACTTTTGTATGAATCAGTGATGAAATTACAAATGCAGGGGCGACTACTCAATGGACAAGAAGTAGCAGTTAAGAGGCTCTCTAGTCAATCAGGGCAAGGGCTGGAAGAGTTTAAAAATGAGATAAAACTTATAGCAGAGCTCCAACACAGGAACCTTGTTAGACTCTTGGGTTGCTGTATAGAACTAGAAGAAAAGATTTTGATCTATGAGTACATGCCTAACAAAAGCTTGGATTTTTTCCTTTTTGGTATGTGATTTGTATAATTCATAAAATAAATATTTTCACCATCTTTCAACCTGTATCATTTAAGATGGACAAGATTCTTTATACCATAATGGTTTGATGTTGTTGCAGATTCCACCAAAGAGAGTCTATTAGGATGGGGAACACGTGTTCGAATCATTGAACGAATTGCTCAAGGGCTTTTATATCTTCATCAGTATTCCAGGCTGCGAGTTATTCACAGAGATCTCAAGGCAAGTAATATTCTTTTAGACAAGGACATGAACCCCAAAATATCAGATTTTGGCATGGCCAGAATGTTTGGTGGTGATGAATTGCAATCAAAGACAAAAAGGATTGTTGGAACTTAGTAAGTAAATTTCAACTATTGAGACTATTAATGTCCTTTGCTTTTCTGTATTAGTAAATCCTTTTAAGATAGTTAAATTTTTATGAAACAACAAATTTCAGTGGTTATATGTCACCTGAGTATGCTCAACAAGGCCTCTTCTCTATCAAATCTGATGTGTTTAGTTTTGGAGTACTGCTTTTGGAAACCCTAAGTAGTAAGAGGAATACAGACTTCTCCAATACTAATTCCCTTACGCTTCTTGGCCATGTAAGTGACAAGATTTCCCTTTTTTTTCCCGAAATCTTTGAATGTATTAAGATGAATATAGTATTAATCCTAAATGAATGACATTATATTCTACATTATATTCTTTGAAATGCAAAATTTAAGAATTCCCTACATCTCAATCAAACCAATATGACTTAAACACTCATTCAATAATGGATGGTTTAAACACTCATTCAATAATGGCATGTTTGATTTTAAGAAACAAGAGGAAAGTAGAGGATAGGAAAAAGGAAAGGGAAAAGAAATAAGGGAAAAAGGGATGATTTCCATGTCAAACCAAATAAAAAAATTGAGATTGACTCTCTTTTTCCCTTACTTTCTCTCTTCCTTTCTCCTTTCTGTTCCTCTCATCTCCTTTGATTTCTTCTAACAAAAAATGGACTTAAATGTTCAGTTTTTCTTCAGGCTTGGGATTTGTGGAAAGAAGATAGAGCTTGGGAGCTGATAGATCCAACATTGCAAAATGAAGCATCATATTTGACACTAAACAGATACATCAATGTGGGCCTTCTATGCGTTCAAGAGGATGCAGCAGATAGACCAACCATGTTTGAAGTTGTCTCAATGCTTACCAATGAGACAATTAATTTACCTCATCCCCGACAGCCCGCTTTTTCAAGCATAAGAGGTCTCAAATATACAATTTTGCCGGCAAATGGGGAGTGTGAAGTTTGTTCAGGAAATTGCTTAACACTTTCAGTAATGGATGCTCGATAGCTATCTGAGCCTCAGTTTATGTGATTTAATTTAAACTCTGTGTGTGTAGTTGTGAACCTCCAGTGAGAATATGTTCGTTAATTACATCCAACCAATTCTTAACAAAATTTAACCTATTCATCTCATCTTCATCCAACTCAAGCCAACTTTGTCACAATTTCACGGAAATCTCTCAAGATTGACAACTATTTTACAACATGATCAAGTTATTATAAGCTAGAGTCCAATTATTATATTTTTGTACTTTTCATCCTCCATCCTCAATAAATAGAGGTGTCTTGTTCATTTCAAAGGTACAGAATTAAGAGTGAGAAATTAAAGAGAAGTAGTTAAGTTCTCTGATTGTTTTTATTTATTTAATTATGAACTAACTTTCTTTTACAAAGGTTAGGATGAAGTCCTTTTAATATAACAAATTCCAATTTTTCTTTATTAATAAAGTATTTATGCTTTTAATGTTTTTAATTCTGCTCACATAATTTATAGCAAATGAAACTCTTTTCACCGCCAGTATCATATATTCTTGCAGCAAGGAATAGTTTTAATAAATCTATGCTTAGTTCGGTAATTTTAAAATCATCAGCTCATTTTATATTTTTCAAAATTGGATACATAAAATGCTTAATGTTAATAATTTTGAAGTGAAGAAGAATTTATTTAGAAATTTCACATAAAATCTTAAGTAAACAATGTATTGATTACTAGATTGTTACTCTTACGGTAGACTGAATCGAACCGAACGTTCCGAAAATGTAAACGGTTCTAAATTTTGGTTCGGTTCGGTTCGGTTCGTCGGGTCATTTAATCATTTGTTGTTCAAACAATAGCTATTTCAAAGCCTGCTTTGTTTCACTTTTATATGGGATAAAAAAATATAAAAGAAACAAAGAATTAAACTCAACTATTCTTCACTACCATCAAATCAAAATATACTAAAACTCAAAATAATTGATTACAAGACATCCAAGAAGCTTATGGTACTGCTTAAGAAAACAAACACTAGAGAGAAGAAAATGGGACATCAGGCTAACAATTGTCAAGTGTCAAAGGCTTTGCATCAAGTTTCACAACAATATATACACAATCCAACACAAGCTTAACATTCACTAACAAGAAACAACATCCTCCAGTTGAGTTAAGGATTCAAAGAAAATAGTCAAATCAATTGCTTGAAGTCTTTCTTTTCAGTTCTATTAATAACTCTAATTACTTCCTTTTTCTTTTTTTCCTTGTAAATCCAATTATACACTAAAACCTAAACAATTAACACTATGAAGCTGCACTAATTCATCAATTTTACTAACTGTTTTGGGAATAGAATGAGGTGACCAAGATAAGGTATTTGCTCCTACATTATCGTGCTCTCCTCTAAGTAAAATATAAGCAACACCTAGGCCTCGGTGAGCGGCATCAAGCAGTGAGCAGATCGCCGTGGCGAGCCCGCCCAGTGGTAGACCATCCGATAAGGGACACTTGGTGAGCAGACCACCTGGTGAGCAGACCACCTGGTGAGCAAAGCCACCCGTGGCGAGCAGACCACCCGTGAGCAGATCGCCCGGTGAGCAGACCGCCTGGGAGAGCACTCGCCCAGATAGACCACCCGATAAGCAAAACCGCCCAGCAGCAGGCCAACCGGTGAGCAGACCACTTAATGAACAAACCACCTAGTGAGCAGACCGCTCCTGAGCATACCGCCGGGTGAGCAGACCGCCCGGCGAGCACCGCCCGGAGAGTGCACTCGCCGCGAGCAGACCGCCCGATGAGCAGACCGCCTGGTGGTAGACCACCTGATAAGCAAACCGCCTGGTGAGCAGGCCACCTGGTGAGCAGACCCCTTAATGAGCAGACAACCTGGTGAACAGACCACCTGGTGAGCAGACCACCTGGTGAGCGCATAACCCGATTTAATGCACAACCCGGTGAGCAGATCACCTCCGGGTGAGCAGAAGAGCGACAACCTCGTGAGCAGACCACCTCGGTGAGCAGACCACCCGCAGTGAGCGTACCACCGGGTGAGCAGGCATAACCCGTGAACAGATTAACCCGGGTGAGCGCATCATTCGCGCAAGGTGGAGCAGTGGCACCACCGGGCGAGCAGACAACCTGGTGAAAAGACAACTGATGAAGCGACCACCCGGTGAAAGCAGTGAGCAGCACCACCGGTGAGCAAGACAACAAACCCGTGAACAGACAACCTGGTGAGCAAACCATCGGATGAGCAGACAACCTGGTGAACAGACCACCTGACGAGCAGACCACCTCGACCAAGTGGTAATCTTGATGACCTCGAGCAGACCACCTTGACCAGGTGATGACCAGAAAATAAGACTCAGTCAAATAAACCACCACAAACCTCCTCCGAAAATCAGGGCACGAATTTGATCAGTTATGGCCACGATCTAAGGTCGTGGGTGTGGGGTGTTGATAAAAACTCCAAGAACATCACGCAGTGGAGGTCTCTTTTTTCCTCTCTCTCTAGAAGGATCTCTTTCTCTCTCTACCGACTGGAGAACTTCTCTCATGATTTCTTTCCCGTTAGGATGGATTATTTTCTAATAAATTTACTTAAAGCTTTTTGTTTAAAGCATTCATAATTAAGCCACATGAATTGTGGTATGGGTTTTTCCCAAGTAGACCCAAATCACTGACTTGAGCGTCGGAGGGTTTACGCCGGAAAAACTTCCGGCGCCTCCCCGATCATTATTTGTGCTCACAGATTCTCTGCCCATGGGATCGTCTGCTCATGCGTTATCTGCTCATAAAAAATCTGCTCATGGAGATCAACCAGCAGCTTCCCACCAAACAAATCTAATGCTGATGCAGGGATCTGAGATTGAGTCACTAGCCAACCCATCCGGATTTCGGCATCAACATTTGGCGCCGTCTGTGGGGACCGTGATTTAGAAGCCAATTTTTTGTCTCTATCAATTTTCATCTAATCGAAGCAAATCAGAATGTTACAGCGCATCAATAGATGAGCATGTTTAAAAAGGAAGCAAAAACCTCAGGTGAGAGCACATTGAAGGCACACGTTTGCAGGAATCAAAACAGGTCAGAAGTTATATTTTTACAAGTAGTTTTTCCTATGAAAATTCAATTATTTCTCTAAGTCTTGCTATATGAGATGAGGATACCTTATATTTATTAAATTAATCGTGCTCATATTATGGCTGACGGTATAACTAAATCAGCTTGATTTCTTGAAACTTGCTCAATATGAGAATAATTTATAAAAGGAGAGCTATAGGCTAGCACTAAGAGGCTAAACAAAGTTTATAAATGAAGTTTATTAATATTTTTTAAGACATGCAAAGGCTCCAATGTCTCAAAACCTGTTTTATGGCGAGACAGGAAGCCAAACTTGGATCTGCTCGACCATGTGAAGGTGAGCGAGCGCGAGCAAAGGCTCCAAAGTCTCAAAACTTTGTTTTATGGCGAGACAGAAGCCAAGCTTGCCGGATCTCGCTTCGACCATGTGAAGGTGAGCAGATGCGAGCAAAGGCTCCAAAGTCTCAAAGCCTGTTTTATGGCGAGACAGGAAGCCAAGCTTGCCAGGATCTGCTCGACCATGTGAAGGTGAGCAGACGCGAGCAAAGGCTCCAAAGTCTCAAAGCCTGTTTTATGGCGAGACAGGAAGCCAAGCTCACCAGAACCTGCTCGACCATGTGAAGGTGAGCAGACGCGAGCAAAGGCTCCAAAGTCTCAAAGCCTGTTTTATGGCGAGACAGGAAGCCAAGCTCGCTGAACTCGCTCATCGGAACTCGCCGACCATGTGAAGGTGAGCAGACGCAAGCAAAGGCTCCAAAGTCTCAAAGCCTGTTTTATGGCGAGACAGGAAGCCAAGCTCGCCAGAACCTGCTCATCGGAACCTGCTCGACCATGTGAAGGTGAGCAGATGCGAGCAAAGGCTCCAAAGTCTCAAAGCCTGTTTTATGGCGAGACAGGAAGCCAAGCTTGCCAGAAACACGCTCATCGTCACCTCGACTCATGAGCAGGTGAGCAGACCACAAAATTCCAAAAAATTTTCTAAGGCAAGCAAAGGCTCCAAAGTCTCAAAGCCTCCTCGATGGCGAGACAGGAAGCCAAGCTCGCCAGAACCTGCTCGACCATGTGAAAGGTAAGCAGACCACAAAATTTCAAAAAGTTTCTAAGGCAAGTAAAAGACTTAAAGTCTCCAAACCTCCTCGTAGTGAGACGTAGTCAAAGTTTTCTGCTCTTTCCCGACTAAGATTGGGCGAAATTGCTTAAGTGAGTAAAAGGTTAACAGTTTTGAAACTTACCCTAGATAAGTCATTAGACATACAATACCTGCTCACCTATGGTGTGGTCAGCAAATGAGTTGCTTAGGGTTTTAAGTTTGTAAAAACTATAGATTTTATAGTTTCTAGTATTGATTCATTTCACTCTCAACACTAGAAACTGGGGGACTGGTGTTTTGGGAATAGAATGAGGTGACCAAGATAAGGTGTTTGCTCATACATCATCGTGCTCTCCTCTAATTAAAATATAAGCAACACCTAGCCTCTGAGTGAGTGACACTCGGGTGAGCGGACCCTGGTGAGCAGATCGCCGGTGAGCAGACCGCCAGTGGTAGACCATCCGATAAGCAAACCGCCCAAAGTGAGCGAGCCACTGGGTGAGCAGACCACCCGGTGAGCAAAGCCCAAGGTGAGCACCGCCGAGTGAGACCGCCCGGGTGGTGACCACCCGATAAGCAAACCGCCCGGTGAGAGCAAAGCCACCAGTGGCAGACCACTTAATGAACAAACCACCTAGTGAGCAAACCGCTTTGGTGAGCGATCGCCCGCGAGCATGGGTCCTTTTTGCGAAAGCAGACCGCCCCGTGGAGCCACCCGCGGTGGTAGACCCATCCGATAAGCAAACCTTTGGTCACAGTGAGCAAAGCCACCAAAGTGAGCGAGACCACTTAATGAACAGACTACAGTGAGCAAGACAACCTCGCGTGGAGCAGACCACCGGTGAGCGCGGCAGACAACCCGGTGAAGACAACCTCAGTGACGGAGGCACCACCCAAGAGTGAGCGGTTTGCACCACCCAAAGAGCATAACCTCCCAATGCGACAGACAACCTCAGTGAGCAGACCACCCGGTGAGTGGCAGTGAGCAGGAACCAACCAGGTGAGCAGACAACCCAGTGAGCAGACAACTCAGGTGAGCATACCACCCGGTGAGCAGGAGTAGACAACCTGGTGAGCAACCACCCGGTGAGCAGTGAAAGCGCACCACCGGGTGAGCGGAACCACAGTGAGGAATGACAACTTTGGTAGCGAGACCACCCGTGAGCAGGAGCGTAATTAACCGTGAGCAGACAACCAGTGAGCAACAGACAACCCGCGAGTGAGCATCACCACTGTGAGCAGTGAGCAGTAAACCCGGGTGAACAGATAACTTGATGAGCGTACTCCACCTGGCTGAGCAGTGAGCAGTGCACCACTAACGGGTGAGGCATAACCCGTAAATGCATAACCCGGTGAGCGTATTAACAATCGGATTTGAAGCGTACAACCCGTGAATGACCACCTGACAGCGCACCACCACCTCGACCAAGTGGTAATCTTGATGACCTCGAGCAGACCACCTTGACCAGGTGATGACCAGAAAATAAGACTCAGTCAAATAAACCACCACAAACCTCCTCCGAAAATCAGGGCACGAATTTGATCAGTTATGGCCACGATCTAAGGTCGTGGGTGTGGGGTGTTGATAAAAACTCCAAGAACATCACGCAGTGGGGGTCTCTTTTAGCTCTCTCTCTCTAGAAGGATCTCTTTCTCTCTCTACGGACTGGAGAACTTCTCTCATGATTTCTTTCCCGTTAGGATGAATTATTTTCTAATAAATTTACTTAAAGCTTTTTGTTTAAAGCATTCATAATTAAGCCACATGAATTGTGGTATGGGTTTTTCCCAAGTAGACCCAAATCACTGACTTGAGCGTCGGAGGGTTTACGCCGGAAAAACTTCCGGCGCCTCCTGACTGTTATTTGTGCTCACAGGTTCTCTGCTCGCGGATCGTCTGCTCATCGGTTATCTCGCTCATAAAAATCTGCTCATGTAGATCAACCAAGACTTCCCACCAAACAAATCTAATGCGATGCAGGGGATCCGAGATTGAGTCACTAGCCAACCCATCCGAATTTCGGCATCAACACTAACAATAACCAACTCTTTTGCAAAACATCCAGAGCTCACTATTTAAAGACATCACTTTAAGATAATTCAAAAATTACAGAAAAATCTCAAATCCATACTATCAAATAGTATGAATGCCGAATGGAAGAAAAAGACAATAAAACATTTGTTTGCGAAATTTATTAAATTAAATTATTGCAAAGAAAGTTAATCACAACTCAATTAATTTGACTAATTTAATTCAGCCCAAAATTAATTGAAAAATAAAAACGGTCTCAACTCACTTTGTCTCCGGTGGCGGCGCGATGATAACGGGTGAGATGGTGACCGAAGACGAAGAGAGTGAGAGAGAGAATGAGAGAGAGAGAGCCGCCGGTGGATCATGCCGCCGTGGCCGTCTTTGGCCGCTTCTTCGCCGCCGTCCGTCTTCCGGGCCGATCGGCTGCGAGAGGCGCCGCCGCTACTTTAGTGCTCGGAGAGTTTTAGGGAATTATGGTTTTAGCTTAGGCCGCTTCTTTTTTAATTGCATGAACCGATCGGCTTGTGCATTCCGCTCGGTTTTGGAGCCGAACTAAATACAAACTTATCGATTTATACAAATCCAAACCGTTCGGTGTTTTCTTGTTAAACCAATTGAACCGAATCAAATAATTGCGCTTTAATCTGGTTTGGTTCGAAAAAACCGAACGGCTAACCTTAGTTATCCTAATTTGGGGATTTAATGAATAAATAATTGGATCTAAAAAATTATTTATTGATGGCTTTCAAAGCCATAGTATTTTATCACTAGCCATAGTATTTTATCACTCTTGAATTTCACCTCACTTTCATTTATTTTCTTACCAAAGGTTGTTTACTTTCCATTTGAAGTCTAAACTTTAATTATTTTCAGATATTTAGAATTTTTGTTTTGTTTATTTTCTATCATTTACGTCCGATTATAAGATATTTAGATATAAATAAAAAAAGTTAGATATTCTGACTTTTATCTTAATAATAAAACATCTGGATGGAACTTTTTAAATAGAACTTTAATATTCTCTCTCACTAATACTCTTATTAAATAAATTTATTTCTTATTATATAAATTATCCTTTTTTTTATTTATCCCCTTTTTTTGTCATATAGGTGTATTCAACTATATTTTTTTTTGGCGAATGAGAATTTTAAACATAATCTAAATTTAAGTGAGTGTGTTTTATAATTGATACATCTCTTCGCATTTATATTTACTATTTTTATAATAGATTTTGCATTTTATTTCATACATTAATTTTAACTCAAATAATTAACAATTCTTGATTAGTTTATGTAATTAACAAGAAAAAAATCAATATAATATACTAAAAATAACATTAAGCATCATATATTAATGTAAAAAAATACATGTGTTAGATACATATTTCATTTTTCATGCTTTATTAAGGTAAGCATTATCAATTTTTTTATTAATCAAATAATTTATTTATAACTTGTCATTTGTTTAACCAATAAATATAAATATTGTTAATATTTATGAGGTTATATTTGTGAAAATATCATATTTTAGATGTTTTCTTTTTTAAAAACAAACAAACCGAACACTTATGTTCATATATTGGGAAACAAAACGTCATTTATATATTTATATATATATATATATATAACTGTTAACATATATGTTTCCATAATGATTTTGATGATAACAAACAAGATTAAGAATGATTAATCTTTTAAGCTCAAATTGTAAGGGGAGCTTACATTTAGGGGGAGCAATTTGTTCAATCATTCTTTAAATACATGAAAGATTTTTCATCATCAAAAAGGGGGAGATTGTTAACATTTATGTTAACATAATGTTGATTTTGATGATAACAAATAAAATTAAGAATAATTAAGTTTTTGAAAGCTTAAATTGTTTTCATATATTTTAAATAAATCATTATTTTTACTTTATAAAGGTTTTATATTTAATGAAAAAATGATTTTATGAAATTGGTTGTTTTTCAAGTTTATGGTTTAATTGAAAGATTTTTGAAAACTTTGAAATCAACAAGTATTACTTGAAATTTTGGAGAAGGATTTATTTGAAATGTTTCATAGCATTTTGGGCCATTTTATAATTTCAAAAAGTTTTGAGATTCACAAAATATTTTTTAGAAATTCTGAAATTGGACCTATTTGCCAAATGTATAACGTTTTGGGCCATAATGAAGTTATGGAAAGTTTTGGGGTCAAACTGTATTTTTGAAAATAGTTCATCAGAGCGAGCCATCAGAAGATGCATCAGTAGCAAATGGCTAACCGTTTACTAAAAACGGTTAACCGATTATTTCCAGAAAGCAAGGATTGTTAAAATGATGATTATCGGGAAATTAACCTCAACCGCTTTATAGAAAAAGGTGAACCGATTATTGCTAACCTTGAACAGTTTACTAAAAGCGGTTACCGATTATTTCCGTAAAGCATTTTCTTCAAAGGATTGTTAAAATGATGATTCTGAAATTAACTTGAACTCGTTTACAATTAACGGTGAACCGATAAAGTGACAAACAAAGAAACCGTTTATTTGAAGAATTGGCTCCAACGGTAACTTTTGAGAATAAACGGTTAACCGTTAACGACTAACGGCGAACCGTTTTCTGGGCATACTATAACGGCTAGTTTTCAGCTCCAACTATAAATAAGCTCAATCCAATTCAAACAACAAGAACTCCAACGATTATCATTGAGCAAAATATTGAGAATACAACTTTCATTGAGCTTTAAATTCTTGTATTCATCTTATTCATTCACACATTGAGCTTTCATTTGTGATCAAACAAATTGTGTGAGAAAAATTCTTTTGTAATCTTTATCCTTGAGAGATTGTAAGTGTTAGGATACACTTGGGTTAAGAGATTGGGTATAATCTCTTGTTGTAAAGGTCCATTGACACCTTGGAAGTCAATTGTAAGCGTTTGAAGCCTTGGAGGCTTGCTTAGTGAAATCCTCAAGCCCGGTGAGCTTGGAGGCGTGGACGTGGCGGGGATAAGCCAACCACGTAAAAATCTTGGAGTTTGCTTTCTCTTCCCTTACTCTCTTTTAATATTGTGCTTGATTGAATTTATTGTTTTTAATTTGATTAAGACATTAGATTGGATTGTTGTGTGGTTTTGTTAGAATATTTTTTAAATACCAATTCACCCCCTCTTGGGTTGCACACTTGCATTTCAATATATATGTATATATTCAGACATATCTAGGCTTTAACCAAATTTAAACCCATTCATTTTAGGAAAAAAAAAAAAAAAAGAAGACAAACGCTGTCTAAGTTGAATAATATTTCCATCCTTAAAACAATCTTTGCTAACTATATTAAAATTAAGTTGATATAGGCTTGATTTAGTTTTTCCAATTTGTAATTGGCAATCCTTGTAGTTTTAAGTTTTAACCCCATTCTTTACCAATATAAACTTTCTTGTGCGTGAGAGTATATTTTAAAACTAAGATTAATTTTAAGCTTATCACGAGAGTGGTATTTGTTTTTTTTTTTTTTGAAATCTAAATAGAAATGAAGCTAAATAGTCTGAATTCTAAATAGAACTAAATGTTTGAATTTGAATGACATACCTTTTTTTTTTTTATCTCCGCTAATAAGTATTAAGTTGTCTATTTTCTACAAATTAAAAAGTCTGAAGACTAATACTTTTACATTTGCATCCTTACAAATTTTAAATGTCAAATAAATAATAAATATTTCAAGGAATATAAATAAAATAATATTTTATCATAACATTAATTATTTTCAAGTAAATACAACCTTTTGATGTTCCAAACCAGATCATTTTAATCAATTTTATTGTAGCTTATGATGTATATTATGAAAATGTTCATATTTCATTAAAAAAATTAAATATAAATAATGCTAATTTGAACAATATAAAAAGATAAAAATAATAATAATGATCTACTATTATGTTTTCACAAGTTACGGAGATAAATAATAATGTTAATTTGTAAGTTTTATTTTGATAAAGGATGAAAATAAATTAACTAGATAGAAATATTTTGGAGAATTCCTTTAAATGATGTCATCTAGACTTTTAGACCAAAAAAAAAAAAACCACCTAAGATAAAAAGGTAAAAAATTAGCTTAATACTTAATGACTAAAAATTTTTATTAAGTTGAAAAAACAAACAAACTTAATGACTTAACTTATTGAAATTAAGTCAATTAAGTTATTAAATTAAAACAACAAATGCATCCAAATCTATTCTTTTCAATAAGTTCGAGTACCCAATTGCGTATATTTATTGGAAGTGCCTATCATTCATTCGCATATAAATATGAATGTAGATCAATTTACAGCAACAATTTTTATAGTGATATTTTATATAGGAATAACTTCCATGGAGTCTTAAAAAAATCTAGTCCTAAGTTGGACCAATTATAAAAAGGAATAAACTCCTTATTGTAATAATTAATTTATAATTATTCTAGATCTTGGGTTAAAAATCTAACTCCACATGATAATAGTCATCAGTATGCTATTAAGTTATAACATTTTTATAATAATAAAATTAATTCCTTTATAAGATTATGACTATACAAAAATTTTACCATACTACATAATAAAAATGACAACCATAAAGAATTCACCGAAACAAATTTAGTTATGTAAAAGTTTTGAGCCCTAAACCACGTCCAGCTGAACACGTAAAGAATCTTGACAAAATTGATATAAGAGTACGGCACCACAACACCATTAGTCAATAGGAACGGCAAGGCTTAAATTTTTTTTCGAAAATTCAATGGATGATGTCAGGTATCATTGAAACTTTCAAATACTTCAAAAATTGAAACTAACAAAATTCCACACCACAAGGTCAAAAATAAAGAAAAGAAAATGTGCTACACTTTGCAAGATATTTTCCCTTTCATAAAATTTATGAATCCAATCTCCAAACATTGGACATTTTGTTAACAGCTTTTTTAATGGGGAACCTTCCTTTTTTGTATCATTTTGTTTCTTGCGTCTTTCTCTTGAGCATCAAGTTGTCAATAGCAGCTGATACCATAACACCCTCAAGATTCATTCACGATGGAGAAAAGTTAGTTTCATCTTCCCAAAGGTTTGAGCTAGGCTTCTTCTCTCCTGGGAAATCAAAGTATAGGTATCTGGGAATATGGTACAAGCAGATCCCTGATACGGTTGTGTGGGTTGCAAACAGAAATAGTCCAATCTTTGATTCGAATGCAACATTAACCATTGGCAGCGGTGGAAACCTTGTTATTCTCAATTTAAAAAATGGCACTATCTGGTCTTCAAACATGACTAGAAAAGCAGGAAGTCGAGTGGCACAACTGTTAGATACTGGAAACCTTGTTCTTCGGGATAATTTTGGCAGTAATAGTTCTGAAGGCTATCTGTGGCAGAGCTTTGACCACCCATCAGACACATTGTTACCGGGAATGAAGTTGGGCTGGGACTTGAAGACTGGTCTGGAACGTTATCAAACTTCATGGAGAAGTGCTGACGATCCATCTCCTGGAAATTACACTCACAGACTTGACATTCACGTGTTACCTAAGTTGTGTACTTACAATGGATCGGTAAAATTACTCTGTTCCGGACCATGGAATGGGGTTGCCTTTCAAGCTGCTCCTTCTTACAGCTATCTTTATGAACCAACTGTGGTGGATAATAAAGATGAGATTTATTACAGGTATGACTCCTACAACAGTCCCATCATAATGATGTTAAAACTCAACCCATCAGGTAAGATCCAGCGTCTCATATGGAATGAGAGAAACAATGGGTGGGAAGTGTTTTTCTCAGGGCCAGATTATGTTTGCCAAATTTTTGGGAGTTGTGGTGCTAATAGTGTTTGTAGCATTGACAAGACACCTAATTGCGAGTGTTTGATGGGATTTAAGCTCGAATCACAGCTCAACCAGACTAGGCCTAGATCATGTGTGAGAAGTCATTCAGTGGATTGCACAAATAGAGACAGGTTTGTAATGATTGATGATATTAAACTACCTGATTTGGAAGAGGTTTTGCTAAATGAGAGTATGAATCTTAAGGAATGTGAGGCGGAGTGCTTGAAGAACTGTACTTGTAGAGCTTACGCTAATTCCAAAGTAACAGGTGGAGGCAGTGGCTGTTTGATGTGGTTTGGGGACCTGGTTGATATCAGAAAGGCCATTGACCACCACAACGGACAGTCCATCTACATACGAGTACCGGCTTCTGAAGTAGGTACAATCATTTAATCATTAAAATTATTAGTGCAAAGCTTTTCCCTTCTTTGTTATAGTACTCACATCTAAAAGCTAAGCCTTGCTGTTGAATCACAATGCATTTAAGCTTACTCGTCTGAAGAAATGAATGTATCCAAACTGGTGTTTGGACTTTACTTTCCTTCCAGTGACTTTTGCGATGGCATGTATGTTTTCGGATGTAGGGAAAAAAAAGCTTCTATGGATATTATTAATACTTGTTCTTCCAGCAATACTTTTTCCTGCTTCTTGCATAATTTGTCAGAGGAGAAAACTCAAAGAAAAAGGTGACTCCTTTCGAAATCAGTTTCTTGAGTTTCTGAACCTATATGTAAATAACTCCACATGACAGAACATTTACTCTTAACATTTTTGTAAGTTGTTTTGCAGAAACAAAGAAAAGCCAAGATATGTTACAATTTGACATAAATATGAGCATTGCGACAAGAGCAAATGAATTCTGCAAGGGAAATAAAGCCGCGAATAGTAAGACTAGGGATTCTTGGTTTCCCATGTTTAGCTTGGCCAGCGTATCTGCAGCTACGGCTAACTTCTCTGCAGAGAATAAGCTGGGAGAAGGTGGCTTTGGTCCTGTTTACAAGGTAGATTTCTTTTCATCTCAGCTGTATTAATTGAACTTAAACTTTTGTAGAAATCAGTGATGGAATTACAAATGCAGGGGCGATTGCTTAATGGACAAGAAGTTGCAGTTAAGAGGCTCTCTAGTAAATCAGGGCAAGGACCGGAAGAGTTTAAAAATGAGATAAAACTTATAGCAAAACTCCAACACAGGAACCTTGTTAGACTATTGGGTTGCTGTATAGAACTAGAAGAAAAGATTTTGATCTATGAGTACATGCCTAACAAAAGCTTGGATATTTTCCTTTTCGGTATGTGATTTATATAATTCATAGAACGAATATTTTCACCATCTTTCAACCTGTATCATTTAAGATGGACAAGATTCCTCATACCATAATGGTTTGATGTTGTTACAGATACCACCAAAGAGAGTCCATTAGGATGGGAAACACGTGTTAGAATCATTGAAGGAATTGCTCAAGGGCTTTTATATCTTCATCAGTATTCCAGATTGAGAGTTATTCACAGAGATCTCAAGGCAAGTAATATTCTTTTAGACAAGGAAATGAACCCCAAAATATCAGATTTTGGCATGGCCAAAATGTTTGGTGGTGATGAATTGCAGTCAAAGACGAAAAGAATTGTTGGAACTTAGTAAGTAAATTTCAACTATCGAGATTATTACTGTCATTTGCTTTCCTGTGTTCGTAAATCCTTTTAAGATGGTTAAATTTTTTTATGAAATAACAAATTTCAGTGGTTATATGTCCCCTGAGTATGCTCAACAAGGCCTCTTCTCTATCAAATCTGATGTGTTTAGTTTTGGAGTATTGCTTTTGGAAACACTAAGTAGCAAGAGGAACACAGACTTCTCCAATACTGATTCCCTTACTCTTCTTGGCCGTGTAAGTGACAAGATTTCACTATATATTTTTTTCAGAATTCTTTTAATGTATTAAGATGAATCTAGCATTAATCTTAACTGAATGGAGTTATATTCTTTGAAATTGATGATATAAGAATTCCCTATATCAGTCGACCCAATATGACTCAAATACTCATTGAGCATTTAAATGTTCTGTTTTTCTTAAGGCTTGGGATTTGTGGAAAGGTGATAGAGCTTGGGAACTGATAGATCCGATACTGCGAAATGAAGCATCATATTTGATATTGAATAAATACATTAACGTGGCCCTTCTATGTGTCCAAGAGGATGCAGTAGATAGACCAACAATGTTTGAAGTTGTCTCAATGCTTTCCAATGACACTGTTAATTTACCTCATCCCCAACAACCTGCTTTTTCAAGTATAAGAGGTCTTAAAAATACAATTCTGCCTGCAAATGGGGAGGCTGGAGCTTGTTCAGTAAGTTGCTTAACGCTTTCAGTGATGGATGCTCGATAGCTATCTGAGCCTCAGTTATATGTGCTTTAATTTTAAATTCTATCTGTCTCTAGTTGTGACTTCCAAAGAAAATATGTCAGTTAACTAAATACAATGCAAAATTGTTATGTATTTTTAGCAATGAAGTTTATTGGTCGCTTTGATTGTTTAAAGTTGGGTGTTATGCTAATGGAAACGGTATATCAGATCAAAATTGTCCCATTACCTTTTCTTTTTAATTTTATTATTTCAACCCAGAACAAAACTTGGCACGTATTGACACTTTTTTAAGTGGTTCAGCATCAATGGCGCTGGATCAACTGGAAAACAAGAACAATGGCTTTCATTATATCAAAGATCAAGGTTACAGAGAGCAATCGTTGATGACTTTATTTTTCTAAATCTCTCCGTAACTTCACGAAGCGATCAGAGGAATCGGCCCAACAACCAGCCTGTCCATTTTCGGAGGCCCGATGTTTCCCGCTCTGTCCAACGAACTAAACGACTTTTACCAACTTTTGACCGTGCCTTTCACGCGCGAGACATGTGCTAACTTAAGTGAATCGAAAACGACATGAATCCCTGTCGTTTGGGGTATGGGTTAGGTAAGGTATTACTCCATGCGCCGCACACGTGAGCTCAGTAGAAAGACTCCAGACGATCGCTTCTGGTTGTCGGTTGGCTGCCATGCTCTGGGTCTGGGGTGGGTACATTCAGTTTTGGTTCGGATTTTTCGAACTTTGATTTGGGATATAATGAGCTTCGTATAGAGAATTTAACTTAGTTAGGCTCAAATTATAAACTCGAATTGAGACAAACCAAATCAAAATAAAATTGGATTGGTTTGGATTACAAATTTAAATTTAATTACTTATAAATCGTAATTTTATGGATTTATTCTTTCTTAGATCTCATCTAAAAATTAATTGATTAAAATCTAACTTTTTTATACTTAACAATTAATATAAAAAAAGATTGGAAAAAATTTGGGAAGAAGAGAAAAAGGCCGGTGGCGGAAAGAAAAAAAAAGAAGATGAAAATAAATGAAGAAGACGAAGAGTATGCAAGTGATTAGCGTATGTTCATGACACTGAGTGTTAGAATTAGATCGATATGGGTTTTTTAAATTTTTTTGGCAGTTTTTTTTTTCAATTTATTTAATTAGCCCAATCAGATATTAATATATAATCTATCAATTTTGAGTTTTAAATCTAAATTCATTTAAAGCTTCAATTCAAACCGAGTCAAATCCGAAACTCAGAGGCGTAACCGTGTAAGGTGCTCTCTTTTGTATTATAAACGACATTCGCATTTCAAACCGAAACAAATAACGACAATGTCGGTCAATCAGTGTTGAAGTCACATTTCAACAGTTGCTGCTTGTTATTATCTGTAACAGTGTTACGTCACATCATCACAGCTGGTCTTTCGTCATGGGCTTTGGCTACGACTACCAATCCTGCATTTTTTTTTCAGAAGTAATGGTTACTCTTCCTGAATTCTAATCATCGCCTGTTGATTTGTTATTTTTTTTTAATTTTTTTAATCCCTTAAAGCGCTTGACTTTCTTTGCCATCCTTATCCATACCATCTGATAGACCTTATTTGGTGTTGTGTTTTAAAACTACCTACTGAAATTTTTGTAAACATTTTTTGTTATAATTTAAAAATTAAATTAATTTTACACCATATTTATTTATATTTTTGGTGAATCTGTTTGATATTGTGTTTGAAAATTACTAAATTAAAAATTTTTAATAAATACTTACTGTTATAATTTAAAAATTAAATTAATTTTATTCCACACTTATATAATAAAAGAGTTATAATATCTTTATTATTTTTATTAATATTGTCTTAAAAGTTATATTTATCACAAATTATCAAACTTATTTGATATTTTTAACTTCTTTTTTAATGATAAATGACTTAAAACCTAAATTACCTCAATACTACATCATAAAAAGTTATTACATCACAGAATTGATAACTTGAAAGAATTCACCACAAACACACCCCCCCCCCTCCACAAAAAAAAAAAATCGTGACATTGTTTTAATATTGTCACCAAACAATGTCCTGCTGACAAGGTAAAAGAACTTTGACTGAAAATGACTTAAGATTTTTGGACTACAGACCATTAGTTTAAAGGAATTGTAAGGCTTAGAATTTTTTGTTAAATTCTGTGGATCGTGACATGTCTGGCGCTAAAGGTCCTCCAATAATCAAAGAAGGAATTAATATTTTTGTTTTCCCTGGTACTTTTGAGTTTTGACTACAAGACTTCAAAGTTCAGACTAAAAAATCCATGGAACAAGTTCAAGAAATAATATCAATGGTATGTATTAAGCCAATCTCCAAGAGTTTAGACATGTTATTTACAAATACATGAATGGGGAATCCTCATTTTTCTTTGCTTTTAGTTGTTTTGTCTTTCTCTTGGGAAGTTTGATGTCATTAGCAACTGATACAATAACACCAGCCACAGTCATTGGTGATGGTGAGAAGTTAGTTTCGTCGTCCCAAATATTTGAGCTAGGATTCTTCTCTCCTGGGAAATCGAAGTACAGGTACCTGGGAATATGGTACAAGCAAGTCCCTGATACAGTTGTGTGGGTCGCAAACAGAAACAGTCCTATCTTCGATTCAAACGCTGTATTAACCATCGGCAGCAATGGAAACCTTGTTCTTCTCAACCAAACAGATGGCATTATCTGGTCTTCAAACTTGTCTAGAGAAGTAAACAATCCAGTGGCGCAGCTGTTGGATACTGGAAACCTTGTTCTTAGGGAAAATTTTAGCAGTAATACTTCTGAAGGAAGCTATCTGTGGCAGAGCTTTGAGTACCCATCGGACACTCTGTTAACAGGCATGAAGATGGGCTGGGATTTAAAGACCGGTCGGGAACGATATTTAACTTCGTGGAGAACTGCGGATGATCCATCCCCGGGAAATTTTACTTTCAGGCTTGAAATTCAAGTGTTACCTCATTTATGTATTTACAATGGATCAGTAAAATTAAGCTGTACTGGACCATGGAATGGGCTTGCCTTCGGAGCTGATCCTACAAATACATCCTATCTTTTCCGACCAATTGTTGAGCAGAAAGAGGATGAGATCATTTACAGGTATGAATCTTACAGCAGCCAAATCTTAATGATGTTAAAAATCATCCCGTCTGGTGATGTCCAGCGTCTGATATGGCATGAGATGAGTACTGGATGGCAAGTGTTTTTGACAGCGCCAAACAATTTTTGCCAGCTTTATGGGTATTGTGGTGCTAATAGTGTTTGCAGTGTGGACAATACAGCTAATTGTGAGTGTTTGAAAGGATTCAAGCTCAAATTACAGAACAACCAAACTTGGCCCAGAGAATGTGTTGGAAGTCATTCATCAGATTGCATGACTAGAGAGAGGTTTATAAAGTTTGATGATATTAAATTACCCTCCTTGGTAGATGTTTGGCTAAATGAGAGTATGAATCTTAAGGAATGTGAGGCAGAGTGCTTGAAGAACTGTACTTGTAGAGCTTATGCTAATTCCAAAGTAACAGGGGGTGGCAGTGGCTGTTTGATGTGGTTTGGGGACCTGATTGATATCAGAAAGATCACTGGATACAACAACGGACAGCCTATATACATTAGAGTGCCAGATTCAGAACCAGGTACAACAGTGGCATTATTCAAGTTGACAGTGCATATTTCATTCCTTTGTTATAGTTAAGCTTCATTTCAAAAAATGCGAGTTTAATTTCTTGTTGAAGGAAAATGCATTTAGAACTATTTTTCTCAGAAATTGAATGGTCAAAACAGGGAAGAGCCAAACTAATAACCAAAGCGACCAACACCTGGTAGGAGTGATTCCAGTTATTTGCCTCTGTCAATTTTTCGCAGAATCAAGCTATGAATTTATTTTCTTTCCAGTGACTCTCATTGATAACGTATATGTTTTTGGATGTAGGAGACAAGAAGCTACTTTGGATATTTGTAATACTTGTTCTTCCTGCGATGCTCCTACCTGGTTTTTTCATATTTTGTAGACGGAGGAGAAAACACAAAGAGAAAGGTGACATTTTTTTTCCTTAATTTTTTCCCAAATCACTCTCTTATGTTTGTGTGATAGTGCTTTACAGAACATATATACTCACAATTAGGAAGTTTCTTACAGAAACGACTATGGAAAGCAGCCAAGATCTGTTAAAATATGACATATATATGAGCTTTGCAACACGAACAAATGACCCCTGTGAAGGGGATGGGGATGCCAAGGGTACGAGAAGGGACTCTGTTTTGCCTTGTTTCAGCTTGGCCAGTGTATCTGCAGCTACAGAAAACTTTTCTATGCAATGCAAGCTCGGAGAAGGTGGCTTTGGACCTGTTTACAAGGTAGAATTCTTGTTACCCACACTTTATTATGAAAAATATTGTTTGGTAAAAAACATTGATGAAATTACAAATGAAGGGAAAACTACTTAATGGACAAGAAGTTGCTGTTAAAAGGCTGTCAAGTCAGTCAGGGCAAGGACTAAAAGAGTTTAAAAATGAAATGATGCTTATAGCAAAACTTCAACACAGAAACCTTGTCAGACTCATGGGTTGCTGTATAGAACAAGGCGAAAAGATTTTGATCTATGAGTACATGCCCAACAAAAGCTTAAATTTTTTCCTCTTCGGTATGTGATTTATCATTAGCAAATTATCATTTTCACTACCTTGTAGTACTGTGCTATACTGTCTCATCATTATTTTTCTCAATCTATCATTTAGGTTGATTGACATTCCTCATGCAATATTTTGGTTTTGTTGCAGATCCATCCAGAACGCATCTGTTAGGTTGGCAAACACGTGTTAAAATCATTGAAGGAATTGCTCAAGGGCTTCTATATCTTCATCAGTATTCTAGATTGAGAATTATTCACAGAGATCTGAAGGCAAGTAATATTCTCCTAGATAGTGATATGAACCCAAAAATATCAGATTTTGGCATGGCAAGAATGTTTTGTGGTGATGAGTTGCAGGGAAATACTAAACGGATTGTTGGAACTTAGTAAGTAAATTTCAATTCCTCAGACTGTCCAAATGTTATTTATTTGTCCTATTTTTGTGTGTATCCTTTAATAATTGCTCAAACAATGGAATGCAGTGGTTATATGTCACCTGAGTATGCCTTGGATGGCCTTTTCTCCGTCAAATCGGATGTTTTTAGTTTTGGAGCGTTACTTTTAGAGACGTTGAGTAGCAAGAGGAACACAGGCGTGTATGATAACGAATCCTTTAACCTTCTTGGACATGTAAGTGAATTTGTTTTCCCACTTTTGTTTGATCTTTGAACAGATTAAGATGAATCAACCTGTAAACCAATATGAACAAGCTTAATTGTTGAGTGAAAAAGCTTGTGAATTTCC
This sequence comes from Atalantia buxifolia, assembly GCA_030444775.1. Classification (NCBI taxonomy): domain Eukaryota; kingdom Viridiplantae; phylum Streptophyta; class Magnoliopsida; order Sapindales; family Rutaceae; genus Atalantia; species Atalantia buxifolia. The sequence goes on from CM059834.1 coordinate 1,592,521, forward strand.
TTTCCTGGTAGAACTATGAGAAGTTACTTTTGTGTTTCTTTTTAACCATTGTTGGTCTTCTGTTCTTCTTCAGGCTTGGAATCTTTGGAAAGACAATAGAGCTCATGAACTTTTGAGTCCATCTTTGCAACAGCAAGCATCATATCAAATGCTGAACAGATACATTACTGTGGCTCTTCTCTGCGTTCAAGAGAAAGCAGCAGATAGACCAACTATGTCGAAAGTTGTCTCAATGATTACCAACGAGCATGCTACTTTACCGTACCCCAAGCAATCTGCTTTTTCGTATGCGAGAAGAGGGGAGAAAATTTCGTTTCTACCCTCAGGTAGGGTGTCTGAAGCTTGTTCAGTCAATGGTGTAACACTTTCTTTAATCAGTCCTCGGTAGACATCTAGGCATCAGTCATGTTCATTAGTTTGAACTATATGTTGATGATTCTAATTAGCCGTTACTGGTATCTAATTAACTTTTAAGCTATATAGTCCAGTCTCCAACACTGTTAACATTGATTATGACTGCTAGTGATTTAAATCAGTCCCAAGAGAAACATGTTGCCATTGCCATAAATTTAGCTTCAGTAAGTTAATTTATTATAGAACCATGACAATGGTTCTGTGTTCACCAAACAATACTTTGACTCATGCAAGTTTATAATATCGCTAAAGAATGTCAAGTTGAGTTGGGAATAACCTCGACAAAATGGTTACCTCGGGACCACAAACGCCATGCTTTCCCGGGTAGTGGCAAGACTTTACATGGTTTAGAAATTCAATTAGTTGCGACGGATCTGATGCTGAAGGTCCTCAAAATATTACCAGTCATACATAAGGATTTTCTAGCATATTCGTTGGTTCTTTTCAAAGGAAGGGGTGAAAACTGAACCACTAACGCCTCATTTGGGCCATGTCAATTCTTTAGTTAGAAGCCCTTACGGAGGTAACGAGTAACGTTCAAGATATGATTCCAATCTTTTGACAAAGATGTGCGTACCCATTTCTTAGCTGTTTTTGAGTTTTGAACTTCAATGCCACAAGGTCAACCATGACATTTTAATTTTTTCAATTCCCATTTTTTGCTTTTTGGAGCTTTGAACAGTCTACAAGACTTTCAATATGCAAACTAACAAAGACTTACTCCACATGGTCAACAATGACAACATTTTAATTTTTTAATCAAAACTTTGGCTACAACTATAACTTTTAAGTAGTTATTTAATCAGAAATGATAAAGAAAGAGTGTGGATAGATCCTTTAGAAAGCCACAGGAAGTTGCTTCCAGTGTTTAATTATGATTAGCAAGATTTATAGTAGAATAAAGATTTTGATTTAACTCAGCCCCATAAGCTGGAAGGGTCAACCATGAGAAAACTTTGAGAAAGAATTTAAAAGAATCTTATGGCATTGCAAGCTTAAAATTGTCAGTTTAATCTCAGAAATTGAAATGAAGTGCCTTGCAGTCTTCATCTTCTTTTGCCTTTTGATCTTAATATTTATCATTGAGTTTTCGTTTGCTGCTGATTCCCTTTCATCAGGAAAATTGATCACCGATGGTGAGACATTAGTCTCCTCTTTCCAAAGTTTTGAGCTAGGCTTCTTTTCTCCAGGCAATTCAAAAAACAGGTATCTTGGAATATGGTACAAGAGTAGTCCAAGGACAGTTGTATGGGTTGCAAACAGAAATAATCCCATTATTGACAAGAATGGAGTTTTAACATTCAGCAACAATGGAAGCCTTTTACTTCTCAACCAAGAAAAGAGTGCTATCTGGTCTTCAAATTCATCGAGAACGCTAGAAAATCCAGTGGCGCAGCTCTTAGATTCTGGAAACCTTGTTCTGAGAGACAATATCAGCAGAAGTTCTGAAGAGTACATGTGGCAGAGCTTTGATTATCCATCAGACACATTGTTACCAGGCATGAAGCTCGGATGGAACTTAAAAACTGGTTTTGAGAGATATCTGACGCCATGGAGAAGTACTGATGATCCAACTCCAGGAGAGTTTAGTCTCCGACTTGACACTAGCACATTGCCTGAATTGGTAATCATTACAGGATCAAGAAAAGAGGCGCGAAGTGGACCATGGAATGGTCAACAGTTCGGAGGCATTCCCAGGGTCAAAAACTCAATCTTCATACCAAAATTGGAGCATACAGAAGATGAGTTATACTTCACATTTAGGCCTTTCAACGATAAAGTCATTACAAGATTACTGGTTAATGAATCAGGAACATTGCAGCGTCTTGTATGGAATGAGACGAGCGCTGAATGGCGCATGTTGTACTCTTGGCCATTTGACACATGTGACAGTTATGCACAGTGTGGTGCTAATGATAACTGCAGAATCAGTAAGACACCTATTTGTGAGTGTTTGACAGGTTTTATATCCAAATCACAGGATGACTGGGATTCACCTGAGACTAGGAGATGTGTCAGGAAACCATCAGATTGTCCGAGTGGAGAAGCGTTTCTAAAGCTTCCAAGAATGAAATTACCTGAAAATTATTGGTCGAACAAAAGTATGAATCTCAAGGAATGTGAGGCAGAGTGCACCAAGAACTGTTCATGCAGAGCTTATGCAAATTCAGACGTTACCGGAGGAGGTAGTGGCTGTTTGATGTGGTTTGGGGACCTGGTTGATCTCAGAGAATGCTCGGAAGGATACATCTGGGGACAGGATTTTTTTATAAGAGTTCCAGCTTCAGAACTAGGTAAGTGTTTTGATTAATGTTTTTCAGCCTATTTCACGTTTAATGCTGTTTTAGAGTTCACCCACAACGCCTTCAGCCAGCATGTAAAATGAGATTAATATTAGCGGATACCTTATACTTGCTAGCTTGCATTGCAATAAGCAACTGGCAGTGGGCTTGTTTGGCTATTAAAACAGAGAAAAGAAGAAGAATAGTGTGCACAAGAATTGACTAACAGCAAATTGATCTCTTTTCTTGATTTTTTATGTTCTAGTATCAGTTAAGCATTTGAATACGAAGAAAAGATTAAAGATCATAGTGGCAGTTTCAATCGTTTCCAGCACGTTTATCTTAGGCCTTCTACTCTGCATAGCATGGAAGAAAGCAAGGAACAAAGGTAACAGACTCTTCTGACCTTGTTGATTTTCTATGATAAATTATTATTATTATTATTATTATTATTATTATTATTATTATTATTATTATTATTACTTTGAGAACAAAACCAAAACTAAGTGATTTGAAAATTCTTCGAAACTCTTAAATTCCATAGTTCAGTAGAAACCTTGTCAATATATATATCAACAAACTCAGAGAAATTTTCTTAAACTTTCTCTGTAAAGAAGGTCGTGGATGAAGAAATCCGTGTCCTGATTTGTCTATAATTTAGCCAAACCTAATAAGAGCTTCTTAAATTTATCCCCTCAAAAAGAGTCGAATTGAAATACAGTTTAGACACTGAGGAATGAGTGTCACAAAGGAATTTTCTTGAAATACTACTTTAAAAGCATTGTTTCTGTAGGCCTGGAGAACTGGAAGGTGGACATAGAAGTACCTTTGTATGATCTGGCAACAATTACTACCGCCACTAACCATTTCTCAGAAGCCAACATGATTGGAAAGGGAGGATTTGGTCCTGTTTACATGGTAAAGAATGTTAATTATATATGAAACCCTTAGCAGAAGCACATTTGAAACCTGAAGTTAATAGCAAAACATGCACTATCTGTATGACGATACACAGGGAAAGCTTTCCACGGGACAGGAGATTGCAGTGAAGAGGCTTTCAAAAAATTCAGGACAAGGCCTCGAAGAATTCATGAATGAAGTGGTCTTAATTGGAAAGCTTCAACACAGAAATCTTGTTGGACTTCTCGGCAGCTGCATTGAAGAGGATGAAAGAATGCTGATCTATGAGTATATGCCCCACAAAAGCTTGGATTACTTTATTTTTGGTAGCACTTCTTGTCCTAACATCAGCCACTTAGTAGTTACACATATGCTATTCATTATCCAATATGATTTTTTTTATGACAAGGTAAAGATTGTAAATTATACACAACGTCGAATTCAAGAGTTACTAAAGTTCACTATAACCTGCAGATCGTGAGAGAAGCAAGCCATTGCCATGGAAAAAGCGCTTTTCCATAATCACTGGGATTGCCAGAGGACTTCTCTACCTCCACCAAGATTCCAAGCTTCAAGTAATACATAGGGATCTAAAAGCTAGCAACATTTTGCTTGATATAAACCTGAATCCTAAAATTTCAGACTTTGGTTTGGCAAGAATTTTCGGAGGAGACGACGAAGAAGCACAGACAGAGAGAGTTGCAGGAACACAGTAAGTTTTGTTTCTGTAATATTATTTATTTAGCATTCGAAATAAATTATATAGTTCATACTTTGGTGCAGTGGCTATATGTCCCCTGAGTATGCCAACGATGGCACAATTTCAATGAAATCTGATGTCTTTAGCCTGGGAGTGCTCCTGGTTGAGATTGTAAGTGGAAAAATGAATAGAGGCTTTCGCCACCCTGGTCACCGTCACAATCTTATTGGACATGTAAGTAGAAAGAATGAGTGCTGCTTCCTCCTTCAAACAGAACTCACTCTTTTTAAGTATTTAAAGCATGATTGCTGCAATATTTTCAGGCATGGTTGCTGTGGAATGATGGAAGAGCCCTAGAACTAATGGACACATGTTTAGAAGATTCTTTCGTTGAATCTCAAGTTCTAAGATGTATTCAAGTGGGTTTATTGTGTGTCCAAAAGTTACCTGAAGACAGGCCTGATATGTCATCTGTAGTTTTCCTGTTGGCGAACGATGAGGTCGCGTTGCCTCAGCCTAGACAACCAGGTTTCTTCACCGAAAGAGGTTTCACTGGAGGTGTGTTATCAAATCATGAAAAATGTCACTCAGAAAATGCATTAAGTATAACCATTCAGGAAGGTAGATAGCAGTCTACAGCCTGGTTAAATTGCAGTCTTGCTTTCAGACATGCTAATACATGATGTTCCGTGTAAATTTTTATCACTTCATAAAATTTAAGTTCTTCCTTTTCATTGAAAAGCCATAAGAAGTAATTAATTGTTTCCATAAATGAACTGGTGATCAGATTCATAACCATTGCTAGGATGTCAAAATATTCATGTTTGGGAACCCTAGAAATTTTTATCATTTCATAAAATTTAAGGTCTTGCTTTTCATTGAAAAATTTTAAGAAGTAATTAATTGTTTCCATAAATGGACTGGTGATCATTATTCACAACCATTGTATGATCAGGATGGCAAAATATTCAAGTTTTGGAACTGTAAACTATGTAAGTAATTAGTTGGTCTTAGTATCCTAATGCAAAGTTTGTAGAATTGTCAATTCTATTCCATATAATAGATCAACTTGTACAAAAAGACAAACTGATAAAATCAACAATTTTTAAACATTTCGTTGTGCCAAACGATCAGGATGACTCCAAGATACCCGCCTGGTCTGAGAAGACCTTTTGTTCCTGGTTCAAGTGTGGCAGCAGATATTATGGCTGAAACAGGGCATTCAAAACCGAAGCTGCAATCCACTGATCTCATGTGGCACCAACTATGTGATAAATTAAATGTCATCTTCTCAATGAGAGGAATTTGCCAATTAATGGACCCAATAGATGCCTAAACGTATACGCAGCAATACGGTAGAGAATTATCTTCTCTATGAATTCTGGGAACTGCAAAATTATTTCTTTTCCGATCTTTCAAATGTATTTCCATTTTGTCTTTTATGCCAAACTCTCAAAATATTTTGGTCAACATAAGTGGGGCTTATAGTTCCTTCAATTAGACTCTGCAAACTTATTGTCAAACCACGTGGCATTTATTGTTTAATTTTATCGCTGCAAGTTGCTTTCATTTTCTTTTTAAAAAAAATCACTTCGTTGTATTACACAGTCACAAATATATTCGCATTTATGTGAAACATCTACATTGGACCACTTAGATCAAGTTTTATTATAGTACGATTTAAATTTTCACCCTCACATATATTAGAAGAATATTTGTTCTACCCACAAAACCTAATTTTTAATTGGGAGATGAATGCAAAGAGTCCTCAGAGGGACTCAAAAATATTGATTCAAGGTTTGATGATTAGGGAAAACAATATGGAATTAGAATTAAAATTTATAAGGTGTTTAGTGATAAAAAGGTAACCCAAACTCGCTTCAATATTAGCCCTCGCAATTTTGGAAAATAGTTTCTAAGATTGCGACAGTCAAACTCTACAATTTTTAGTGATTTTTATATAAAGCCAAACATTACAAAATCAAATATAATAGTAAAAGTTTCTAGAATTTTTAGAAGTCGTTTGAGTTATGAAATAAATTATAGAATTGAGAATTCTCCCTGAAAATTAGAATTTTTCAGCACCAGTGTACCAACTTCAAAAAATCATTACAATTAATAAATAATGAGCTTTTGAACAATAAACAAATGGATAGATAAATAAAGATGTGTTGTTTAATAATTAGTAAAGTTTTACGCATGAAATTCAATAAAAACAATAGTTGTATGACATTTATCATAAATTGTTCACAGTTTTCAGGGTAACATAATAGCACTTCTTCCACTCAATAAAAACATAAATCAATACATGATCGTGCTTTCACAATTTTACCAATGTAACACGCACAAAATCATTAAATCAATCATATAAAATCACAAATAAGAATAGAAGTTCAAAGGATTATAAATTTTTACCTATCTTCAAAACAAAATCAAAACTCAAGAACTTCTTTAATGAAAAACAAAAACACAATCAAAATCTTCCCCTCTTTTTATTAAAAAACGAGAGTTTACTCTAATATTTGTGGCTATATTCTTTTCTTTACTTGCCTTTTAAGGTTTTGAAAAACAAAATAACGTAAGAGGACTTTTTTATAAGTGAAGCATTTTAATACCGTTACCCAGTAACGTATTCAATAAATTGGTTAAAAAAAAATTAAGTCATTTTAAAATTTAAAACACTTATCATTAACCTAAAATAATATACTCTATAAAATACAAAAAAGAAAACACAAAATAATAATAATAATGACACAAAATACGAGTGTTACAGTGGATGTATTTAAAACTTAGCAGATTAAAAGGAAAAGGGTCGCTATTTTGTTTTTTATGACTCACAGTGTGACCTGAATACAAATTCATTGAGGCTCAAACTATTAAATTGTTGAAAAAACATGACAGGTAACAGAATAATTAAAACGCAAGGGGGTCTTAGGAGAGTGACACTGGGGTAAGGGGTATTTGACCAAATCAAACTATTAAATTGTTGAAAAAATATGACAGGTAACAGAATAATTAAAACGCAAGGGGGTCTTAGGAGAGTGACACTGGGGTCAGGGGTATTTGACCAAATCAACAACCGGTGTGGAGGCTAGAAGAATTTTCTTGGATGAAAATGAATTTATTTGATAACCATTTAGTTTTTTATCAAACGAAATTTAGGGACAAGACACAAATGTAGCTGACTAGTATAAGCTTTTGGGAGACTTCAATATTTGACCCCAAGGCTACGGCAAGGAGATATGTCTTTGATGATTACAGAATATTTATTCATGTTCTTTCAGATTATGCTTCAAATTGTTAATGCACTGCCGACAAACAGAATAATTGTAAAGTCGTGTTTCAACTTTAAATTTAATATTTCAATTAAATTTTTGTCGCAGTTTACAATTCAGTTAGGTAATTAGTTTTTTTTTTTTTCTAAAAATTTTGAGTATCATTTGGGAAGATCAAAATAAAGTTATCATATGAGGCAGGGCGCCACGTTCTCCTCTTAAGTGAGTCAATTGGTCGCGTCCTTCCTGTTACTTCCAGCAAATGTAACGCAAGCTTTCCCGGGGGAGTAGGGCAGAATAGAATCAATATAAAATTATTTGTGATTTTATTACAAATGAGAATATTTAACATGTATAGAATATGCTTTTTTTATTTTATAGAAAAATTTAATATTTAACATCATTGAACACATTACTTGGGCTCAGGCATTATGCATTTGGAAATGATCACGCTGCTACTTCAGCAGCGTAACAGATACGCCGGAGAGATCCCAAAGTTTATTCTCATTGTTTCTGGGCAAAGTTAACGTTCTACCTTCCCTGTAACTCTGTGATGGTGATTTCATTTGTTGTAGATGATTGAGGGTGGCTTGGTGAAAATTCAACTTCAGGAAGACTCCTTTCCGTAAAAAAACCAGGCCGATTTGGTTCAGGCAACAAACTGTCACTGCTCAACATTAGAACCACAGATGACATATTTGGCCTATCTTCTGGTCGATGCTGCACGCACAACAGTCCCACATGAATACATCTTAACACCTCAGGCGGTGGATCAGAATCGGCCAATGTGTCGCCGGCTAGTTCCATTGCTCTCTTTTCTTTCCAGAGTATCCATGCCTAGATAATAAAAAAAAAGAAATGAAATGTTTTTGTCAAAATAATTGAAGTAAAATGTTATTTTCTACTCTTACATGTCCAAGAAGATTATGGTCATGATCTGAGTGGGAAAATCTCCAGTTTTTCTTCCCACTGACTATCTCTAATACTAAAACCCCAAAGCTGAATACATCAGATTTCACTGAGAAAAGTCCTTCAGCTGCATATTCAGGGGACATATAGCCACTGCAAAATAACATTGATACATAAGTTCAATCCACAAGCAACGGAGAGTAAAAATCATCAGGAATATAAGTGTCCTTACTATGTTCCAACCACTGTGTGTATCGGTCTGAATCTCATCTCCTCCAAATATTCTGGCCATACCAAAATCTGAAATTTTTGGGTTCATATCGTTGTCCAATAAGACGTTACTGGCTTTGAGATCCCGATGTATAATCCTCATTCTAGAGTCTTGATGAAGATACAGAATTCCTCTAGCGATTCCACCAACAATATGAATGCGCTTCTGCCAATCAAGAAATTTGGCTCTTGCTTGATCTGGTCAACATTAATCCATTTCAGTCTATATCTAATTAAACTATCCACCAATGAGTTCAAACTTAAAGGTGACAAATAAATTTTGAAAGTGCCGAGATTTGACTCTACGAGAGGTCATACCAAAAATGAAGAAGTCCAAGCTTTTGTTTGGCATGTACTCATAGATTAACATGCTTTCATCTGCTTGTATGCAGCAACCAAGAAGCTTCACAAGATTGAGGTGTTGAAGCCTACCATCAATGTAACTTCATTTTGAACTCTTCCATTCCTTGTCCAGAACCTTTTGACAGCCTTTTAACCGCAATTTCTTGCCCCTCTACCAATGTACCCTGTAATAGATCTCTTAGAATTAGTTTGTATAAAAAGAAAACCTGACTTAAACTCTGCAGAATGCCAGAATATTACCTTGTATACTGATCCAAATCCACCTTCTCCCAGTTTATTGTAACTTGCAAAGTTATCTGTGGCCTTTGCAATACTGTCAAAATCAAATTCCCATAATTCCATATCTTCTTTCATATGACTCATCTTTGTTAATCCTGAAATTGTAGGAGAATTCCATCAAGGACAGTGAACTTATTGGTTACTAACTAGAAACAATGAATCCTATTTTCAACTAATCCAAATGAATGATACTGTCTTAGTTCACACTTTAGATTGTACAAAAGTAGACCCCTAATGCCTTTACCTTGCTTCTTGAGTTTCTTTCGCCAGATATAAAAGAGCGATGCCACTATAAGCATTGCCGTCAGTAATACAGAGGCAATTATGATTCCTACTTGCTTCTTCGTCAATGAACGACCTGAAATACTTAAAGCAAAAGTTAATATGTTGTACTAATGGGTTTCGAGCATTTCTTTCTCTAGTCTTGCAATTATCTGCTACTAAAATATTGCTGAGTGAAATTTTCAAATGAAAATCTACTCTTACAGAAAATAAATCAGTATATACCTGGTTCTGATGCGATCCTGATATAAAGATCTTGCCCACCGTCATTGTATTCTTTCATATCCATGAGGTCACCAAACCAGAGCAAGCAGCCACTTCCACCTCTCTCGACATCTGAGTTTGCATAGGCTGTGCAAGAGCAGTTTTTCGAACACAATTCTGAACATTCCTTGAGATTCATACTTGCGTTAAACCAGGAACTAGAAGTGTCTGGCAACTTCAGCTTTACATACTTCGGAAATTCATCTCCATTTCTACACTTCAATTCTCTCTCTCTCACACAACCTTCAGACCAATTTGATGATTTTGGTACGAAACCCTCCAGGCAAGCACACAGACGACTGCTGTTGGTCGTGCAACGAGCATTTGCACCGCAGACTGAATAACGATCACACGGATCTAATGGTGCATAATAAGCATGGAACCATCCTCCTTCTCGAGCTGGACTCCGAATGGAACGCAGAATAAGACCGGATTGATTCACCCATAACCTTGAAACTAGAGTGCCCTTGGCAACACACTCATAGTAGACCTCATCCTGATTGATTACAAATTTAAAATCACACAGTGGAGCATTTTCTTTCAGCGGAGGAGTCCCCGTAAAACCAAGGCCATTCCACGACCCAGCTCTATACTGCAACTCAGATCCCTTCCTAAGAACTAGTTGGGGAAATCCATGAGTATCAATCCACAATGAAAAATCGCCAGGAGCAGGATCATTTATGCTTTTCCAAGATGATAGGTGCCTATCCATTCCTGTTTTAAAGTTCCTTCCAAGCTTCATTCCAGGTAGAAACGTGTCACAAGGATGATCAAAACTCTGCCACAGAAAGTTTTCCCGCTTGTTATTGTTTCCATCTTTATCTTTCAGGACAAGGTTTCCCGAACCCATGAGCTGCACAACTGGGTTTTTCATTGTTATCGATGTGTTGGACGACCAGAAAATTCTATCTCGGCCATCCAGTAGTACAATCCCTTTACTGGTTACATTTAACAATCCTGAATGATCGGTGAGCGGAGTTTCTCTGTTGGCTACCCATGCGACTGTCGTAGGAGAAACTCCCTTGTACCAAATCCCTAAGTAACGTTTTGCTGAAGTACCTGGGCTGAAAAATCCCAATTCAAAGATTCCGTTAACTGAAACTAGAGTCTCATTATCTCTGATGGATTGACTTGGTGTAATACTATCATTTGCAGCAGAAGCTCCTAAGATAAACAACAAACAAGAGTAAGCACCCAACATTTTATAACTTTTAATTGATTTTCTCATGCTGTTATATCTTCAATCGATCTGCTAGCTTTTTTATATAAAAAGCAGTGATGCATGATATGCATTGAAGGATAGCACCAATATGATTCTCCTAGCAAAGGGGATAGGGTCCAAAGGCATTAACACGGAACTTGTTAGTTGGAACGTTGAAAGTGTAATTAATACTGTCGACTAAAGTAGTTGCTAAACTGCACATCTGTAGCTAAGGGCACATTCATTTTATGGACCTTGAATTGTCTGAATAGGTGACTAGTGCAAAATTCATCAGAGCACACTCACTTTTTCCCAGGGCACATTCACTTTTGGTGGTAACTGAAATGAATTCTTCAAAACTTTCAATTATGTATAATATCTGCAGTTAAGCTATCTTCTGAACAATTTACATATTTATTGGTTCCTAAAAACTGATCTGATAATCATTTGAACACATAAGTTGATAGTTTTATTTGAATTATCACAATGCATCTGTAGTATTACATTTACCCTCGTAGGATTTTGATTTAAAGCAAACGCCAACAAAGGTGATTCAGAAAGCTTGTGTTTCAACTACCAGGTGTGTATGCAAAACTATCCGTATTTTACATTTACCCTCAAAGGAATTTTGTTTTAAACAAAATGGGTTTCTTCAATAATGAGTCAGATAATGGTAATTCACAAAGCTTGTGCTGCAACTACCAAGTGTGTATTCAAAACTATCTGTATTTTAAGTTTTACATTTACGCTCAAAAGGAATTTCCTTTTGTTTTAAAGAAAATGGATTTCTTCAATAATGAATCAATTAATGGTGATCCCGAAATCTTGCTTTTGCAAGTACCACAAAACGAAAAAGTGCATTCAAAAGAAGAAATCCAAAATTTGAATAATCATCCTTTAGTCATTATTTAATATCAGCAACTGGAACCATTTCGGAATTGATAATAACAACTAGTCATAATCAATCAATGAGCTGGCTTGGCAAATAAACTGATGCGTCTTTATTAAGGAGAGGACTGGATCAACTCAGTTGACTCAATTTTTCTGTCATTAAATAAACGACGGTACTGGAGGTGGAATACCAAGTTCCAATTTCTTTTCCACCCCCCAACACCCCCGCCCACCACAGGTTGTTTATGAAGTTAGCATATGCGACACTGCGCAAGTGTGGTGTAGCAACACACAATGAAAATGAAATTACCTCTCAAACATTTAAGTTACTTGCATTGACAGATGGGGACACGGAGTTGTGTTATTCAGTATCTAACGCTGTATATTGAGAACATATATAGTTGAAACCAACAAATAAACATAAGAACTGGACAGCATAATTGTACACGAAATAAGAGAGAAGACCACATCGATAGTAGAATTACATAATGATGATTAACACTTGAGATCTTACATATTGGAAGTAAACAAGACCTTTAGAACATTGTTAACCTTCCTAGAGGAGGTTGGGCAATCAATGATCACCTTTCTGCTTGATGTTTATTTAAAAGGGACAGCTTCAATAGCTCTTTGTGCGCTTGTAATTTGTAAACCAATTGCTTATAGATTGGAATGTACAGGGAACCCCTTTGATTTAAGTAAACTGGCTGCTTTCTTAACGAGCCTCTAACACTGATAAGGTGATTTCATTGGTCGAAGCTGAGCACTGCCTGCTTGATGAGGACTCTGATTCAGGTAGATTTCTTCCTTGAGGCAGTGACTTTTCGCCCCTCAACATCAGAACCACAGATGACATGTTTGGCCTGTCTTCTGGTCGTTGTTGTACACATAGCAGACCAACCTGAATGCATCGTTATGCTTCAGAGAAAGAGCAAGAGTTATCTAGTGATTGATCTATTAGTTCCAAAAGGTCTTTCTTCTATCCACAGTCGAAGCCTGAAACAGATTGAAAAGAAAGATGCCATAATTAAACATCTCACTCTTTGTAGAGATTCTATAATTATATGATTAGTTTTGACCTAATTCTTTGTTACTCAGTTTAAAGACTTACAAGTCCAAGAAGGATGTGATCATGATCAGCATGGTTAAATCCTCTGTTTTTCTTTCCACAAACTATCTCTAGTACCAAAACACCAAAGCTAAAGACATCGTTTTTACTGAAAATAGTCCATCTGTTGCATACCCCGGAGACATGTAGCCACTGAAAATTTGGTGCAAAACAATTCGTGAGTTCACTGATTATATAAAGAAAATAAAAACAAGCTCACTTACTATGTTCCAACAACTCTTTTAGTGTTAGCCTCAGTTTGATCTACTCCAAATGATCTAGCCAGGCCAAACTCCAAAATCTTGATTCATTGTATTATCTAATAAAACATTACTGGCTTTAAGATCTCTGTGTATTATCCTCAGCGTAGAGTCTTGATGAAGATAAAGCTCTCTAGCAATTCCAGTAATAATGTGGCATCGTTTGCTCCAATCCAATAATTTGCTTCTGGTTCTATCTGAAAATTCATCATCCTAGTTGAGATCAGCCCTTTGCTTGAGTTCTGAAAAAGAGAATATGAAAATAATTACTGTAAGACAAGAATGACTCGAATTTATGGAATATCAAACCAAAAATGGAGTAGTCAGGCTTTTGTTGGGCAGATATTCATAAATTAACATCCTTTCATCTCTTTGAGTGCAACAACCAAGAAGCTTCACAAGATTTCGGTGCTGAAGTTTAGCAATCAAAAGGACTTCATTTTTGAACTCCTCCATTCCTTGTCCACAGCTTTTTTGAAAGCCTTTTAACTGCAATTTCTTGCCCCTCTATCAACATTCCTACGAATCATTGGTCACAGAAGTGAGCTTCGTTTTACATGAAAATGGTACAGCCTAATCACATAATATAATGTTACCTTGTAAACTGGTCCAAAACCACCCTCTCCTAACTTGTTTTCTCTGAGAAATTATCGTGGCGTTAGCTATGGTCTTCAAATCAAATATTGGTAGTTCCATTTCTCCTCTTTGGTTGCCTTTGACATTGTAATTCAATTTATGGCTATCATCAGTCTTACATGAAATTATAGGAATCTTCAAAACTAATGAAGAACGCTCATTGCTATGCATAAATGTTTAATTTGGTGAAAAAGTTTCCTCTATCTGATACTTAATGAAAATCAAAATGGTGTTTCATGATCACGATTCATGAGCTTATTTACCTTTTTCTTTCTTTTTTTTTTTTATTTACTTTTCGATGAATCCTCACGTCAGTAATGTGATTTTATTGAAATAAAATAAAATGCAGCAGCAAAACATAGAAAAGGGGTAATCACACCTCAAACTAGCCACACAAAGTTACAAGAACTAGCTGAACTGATGCCACATTATTACAGTAATTTACCTTGATTACTGTGTTTTTTTCCCAGCGTGTGCATGAGCCCTCTATGAAAATTACTGCTGTAGCCAATGATATGGATGTTATTATGATCATCACTTGCTTTTTATTCCTGGATTGTCTTCTTCTCTCAACATTATCTGAAAAGTTGCAATAGAGTTTCAAAATATATATGTTCTTGAGTAGAAACACAATAGATTCAATTAGAATTAACAAGTTTGGAGCAAATAATGTCATTAACAATATACATCAGAAATTCCAAATTTATGCAGCATCTGCAAAGCAATTACCCTAGATTTCATAGATTGCTGTTAGTAAAAAGAGCAGAAGGAAAAGAAGGGGATACCTAGTTCTGATGCAGCCATCCGTATAAAAAGGTCTTGACCACTCTCAGGAAGTTCTTTGATGTCAATCAGGTCATGGAACCAAAGCAAGCACCCACTTCCTCGTCCTCTGACATCCGCATTGGCATATGCTGTGCAAGAACAATTCTTAGAACACAACTCCTTGCATTCCCAAAGAGTGATGTTCTTATCAACCCAAGAGAAACGTGTATCAGGCAATTTGCTCCAGAAAGCCATCTCCATGTTTGCAATCCAATGGAGTCCTGCGAACAAACCCACCAGACTTATATTGCATATCCCATTCTCGTTGAGATTTGGGTACAAATCCTTGCAAGCATTCACATTCAGGAGAGTTAAAATTGAGGTTACAACTAGCATATGCACCACATGGTCCATAATTGTCACACTGATCAAGCGTCACTCCAGAAAACCGAGAGAACAATGTCCAAGTCTTTGTTCTTTCCATCCATGATTAACGCTGCACAGCACCCGCTGGTTTATCACCATCCTGGAAGGCACTGAACTATTACTGAGATTATATGTATAAAATGCCTCTTTCTCATTCGACACGTATTCAAATGTATATAATGGATTTGGTTGGAGCTGAGGAACCCCGTCCAATGAAGACCGTTCCACGAGCCTGCTCTAAATGTTATTATAGAACCCTTTCTAAGAACTAGTTGCGGAATACCACGAGGATCTAACCCATATGTGCAATCACCACAAGCAGGATCATCTGTGCTCTTCCAGGACGATAAGAGCCTGTTCAGACCGGTATCCAAGTTTATTCCAAATTTCATACCTGGTAACAAGGTATCACATGGATAATCAAAGCTCTGCCGCAAGAAATTATCTGGTTATTATCCTTTCCATCTTTCACAACAAGATTTCCTGATTCCATAAGCACTGCTACTGGATTCTGTGCACTAATTGAAGAATTGGATGACCAAATAGTGTCATTTGTGCTATTCAGACGGACAAGAATTCCATTCCTTTCGCCACTAATTCTCAGAACTCCTGAGCGATCAGAAAGTGGAGCATCTCTGTTGGCAACCAAGGTAACAGTCCCCTCTGCTATCTTCTTGTACCATATTCCCAGGTACCGACTTTTTGAATTCCCCGGACTGAAAAACCCTAATTCAAAGCTTTCTTTAGCAGAAACTAATGTCTCACCATCTTTGATGGACTGGTCAAGACTGATGGTATCTAGTGTTCTGGCAGCACTGATGATATAAAACAGAAAATTGCAGATAATGCTTATACTAATAGCTTGTTTCATAAAATTTGTTGCCAATGTTAGAATGAAAGGCATTAGTACAGATTTTATACACCTTGATGGACTGTTAGTTGAAATTGTTAATAGGTAAGCACTTTTCACACCCAAAATGTTGAAAAGTCATGAGCAATATGCCTCCCAAATGAATTGGACATGTAACCTGCCAATTGTTGTCAATTAACCTTGTTTCTGAGGGCAGAGCAATATCGGTGCTTTATGAACGTCGGATTCAAGATAGCCAGCTAACCTTTCATTTTCCTCCAATTTACTCAAGTAGCTTTCAAGGGTCCTAGATAATTTACTCAACAGCTTCAAAACTTTTGGATCTGATACATACTGATGTCTTATACTGGCAAGAACGATATGGGAAAATGGGGTGTTCATGTGGAGTGCGATTCTGTCAGCCATGCGGTCCATGACTACTATTACAGAAATCTTGGCATATAAGGCAAATCTACAGACCTTTTTCTGGGGAAATTAATCTACAGACCCTTATTTTTTTGTTATACTAACCCCATGATTTATGGAATAACAACACCCAATATATGAAATAAAATAATATAGAAACCAAGAGTTGTTGGTGACCAAACATTCAGCAAACCTGAGAATCAAAGCAAGCCACAACGATTCCAAAATGAATTTCGTTACTGATAATAAAAACTAATCATAGTAAGTCACGAGCTCACTTCCCAAATAACCTCTTGATTCTTCACAAAGGACACAACTTTGCTGCATGTAGGAACTTCACTCAGTTGACCACCATTTTCCGTTAAAATCAAAGGAAATACTGGAGGTGGAATGTTTAAAAATTCCATTAATTTTTATCTTTCTTTCAGGGTTATGAAGTTAAAATATGTCACAATGCCTAAGCGGGCCATTAGCCCCACACTGGAAAATGCAATCAGCTTTCAAAAATTTCAGTTATCTACAGTATCAAATGGGACTGCATTTTTCAGAATCAAAACTTATAAAAATAATTGCAAAAAATTAAGAACATGGCTCAAACAAACAAATAGAATTAAAGAATTGCATTGCAGAATGTAAAAAAGAGGGGTGATAAAGAAAACCGCATCCATAATAGATATGGTGATTAATTCTGGAGATCACAAACGTTTTCACAAAATAAAACTTCTAAAAATAAGACATTTATTGCAGTTAATCAAGATACTGACGATAATATTTGAATACCTTTAACCTTCCTATAGGAGGCCAATCAATAGTCATTGACCTAGTCTGGTGCATAATTTAAAGGGATACTGATTACCGAACACCTTTAAACACCTGCAATTTGTAAACCATTACTTGTAGGCCAGCTCGAGCATTATCTACTGCTTGTGATTTAAGGAAAACCTTTGATCGTGTAAACTGGTGTTTTGTTATCGACCCTCTATTAATGAGATGGTGATCTCATTGGTTGAGAGTAAGTTTTGCTTGATGAGGACTCTGATTCTGGTGGGTTCCTCTCTGTGAAAAAATCCAGGCTGCTTCGGTTGAGGCAGTGACCTTCACCACTCAACATTAGAACCACAGATGACATGTTTGGGGTCTTCAGGCCGTTGTTGAACACATAACAGACCAACCTGAATGCATCGTAATACTTCTGATAAAGAATAAGAGCCACCTAGTGATTTATCGATTAGTTCTACTGGTCTCTCTTCTATCCACAGCCGCCAGGCCTGAAACAGATTGAAAAAAATGCCATAATTAAACAGTCATTGCGGAGCTCGAGCTTCTCAGTCAATAGCCTTACATGTCCAAGAAGGTTATGGTGGTGATCTGCATGGTAAAATCCTCTATTTCTCTTACCACACACCATCTCTAGCACCAAACACCAAAGCTGAAGACATCAGATTTCCACTGAGAATAGCCCATCTATTGCATACTCAGGAGGCATATAACCGCTGAAAGAGTTACAGTGCAAAGGAATTGGTAAGTTCGCAGGTTATAAAAAAGAGAATAATGAACAAACGCAAGCTCACTTACTATGTACCAACAACTCGATTAGTGTTTGCCTCAGTCTGGTCTATCCCAAATGCCCATGCAAAAGTCTGAAATCTTAGGGTTCATCTCATTATCTAACAAAACATTACTAGCTTTTAGATCTCTGTGTATAATCCTCAGCCTAGAGTCTTGATGAAGATAAAAAAGACCAAACAATTCCTCCAATGATTTGGCATCGTTTGCTCCAATCCAGAAATTTGCTTCTTGTAACATCTGAAACATTAACATCTAAGTTAGTTTCGATCAGCTAAGGATAAATTCTCAAAGAGAAAAAAAAATGATCAGAAAAAACGTTCAGTGTAGAGAAAACCAAAATAAAGTCGTTTCAGGCTTTTGTTGGGCAGGTATTCATAAATTAACATCCTTTCATCTCTTTGGAGTGCAATAACCGAAGCTTCACAAGATTTCGGTGCTGAAGTTTAGCAATCAAAGGACTTCATTTTCCAACTCCTCCATTCCTTGTCGGAACTTTTTGAAAGTCTTTTAACCAATTTCTTGCCCCTCTAAGCACTCCTAGAAATCACCGGTTACAGATGTAAGCTTCTTGTTACATTAAAATGGTACAGTCAAACTGCAGAATGTTACCCACCCTGTAAACTGGTCCAAAACCACCCTCCCCTAACTTGTTTTTCCATGAGAAATTATCAGTTGCACCAGCAATGGTGTTCCAATCAAATATTGGTAATTCCATATCTTCTTTTCGATTTGCCTCTGTCATTGTAATCCAATTTACTGCTACCATCAGTCTTCCATGGAAAGGTAGGAAATTGACTCCCTTATAAACAAATGATTTTCTTCACAATTAGAGATTAACATTAAAGCATTGTTGTGCGTAAGTGTTTAATTTCGTGCAACAGTTTCCATCTCTGATACTGTATGAAATCAAATAAAGTATTTCATGAGCTGACTTACCTTGCTTTCTGTGTCGCCTTTTCCACAATACACGAACCCTACTAACACAATTACTCCGGTGACTAACAGTACAGATGTGATTAAGATCACCACTTTCTTTTTCTTCTTGGGTTTTTTTCTCTCAATATCATCTGGAAAATTGCAATGGAACTATATCCTTGAGTTCACGTACAATAAATTCAACTAAAGCCTCAAGGACGGACTTAATAATGTCATTGATAAGATGCATCAGAAATTCCAAATTTATGTAGTAACTGCAACGAAATTACCTTGGACAAAAAAGAGTCTACTTTGAAATAAAATAAGCTTGTCACTACAATTAATAGAATAATGTTACTATAACGAAAAAAAGGGCAAGAAAGGATACCTAGTTCTGAAGTAGCCATCCTTACAAAAAGGTCTTGCCCACTCTCTGAAAGTTCTTTCATGTCAATCAAGTCATGAAACCAGAGTAAGCAGCCACTTCCTTCTCCTCTGACATCAGCATTAGCATATGCTGTACAAGAACAATTCTTTGAACACAATTCCTTGCATTCCAAGAGGCTGATGTTGTTATCAACCAGAGAGAAACGAGTATCAGGCAATTTAACCGATTCAAGCTTCAGAAAGCCATCTCCATGTTCACAATCTAACTGGGTCCTTCGAACACACCCATCAGACTTATCTAAAAGATCCCATTCACTTGGTGATTTGGGTACAAACCCCCAAGCATTCACATTTAGCCGAGTTAGAATCCATGTTACAAACAGCATATGCACCACACAGCGCGTAATTGTCACACTGATCAAGGATCAATCCGGAGAACGGGCACGGCGGGTGCCCATTTCTGTGTTTGTTCCATCCATGTCAACCGCTGTGGATCCCCTAATGGATTCATTACCATCATACTTGGTACTGAACTTTTAATGAGGTTAAACCTGTAAAATACCTCATTCTCATTCGACACATACTCAAACGTATATACTGGATTTGGTGCAGTTGAGGCATCCCCGTCCAGTGAAGACCATTCCACGAACCTGCTCTGTATCTTATTGTAGACCCCTTCCTAAACACAGCTTGAGGAACACCACTGGGATCTATCCCATATATGTAATCGTCTTCTGCAGGGTCATCTGCGCTCTTCCAGGATGATATGAACCTGTTCAGACCAGTAACCAAGTTTACTCCAAGTTTCATACCTGCAATTAAGATATGGGATGGATAATCAAAGCTCTGCCACAAAAAGTTATCTGGGTCAATATCCTTTCCATCTTTTACGACAAGATTTCCTGATTCCAAAATCACTGCAACTGGATTGCGGGCAGTTCTCGATGTATTGATGACCAAACAATGCCATTTGTACTATTCAGAAGGACGAGGGTTCCATTTCCTTGGCTACTGATATTTAAAACTCCAGAGCGATCAGAAAGTGGAGCATCTCTGTTGGCAACCCATATAACTGTCCCATTTCCTATTTTCTTGTACCATATTCCAAGGTACCGACTCTTTGATTTCCCAGGACTGAAAAATCCTAGTTCAAAGCTTTCGTTAGCTGAAACTAATGTCTCACCATCTTGGATGGATTGTCCAAGATTAAGGGTGTCTCGTGCAGTGGCGGTTCTTATGATATAAAACAGAAAACAGTAGGTAACTAACATTTTGGCGCCTTGCATCTGCTTGATTATGCTTTCTAATAACAGTACTTTCTCATATTCCTCTTTCCATAATTAGGATGAAACATGAAAGCAATCAGTAGAGGTACTTATTGACTTTTTTCTCCTGTTAACACAATAATAATAATAATAATAATAATAATAATAATAATAATAATAATAATAATAATAATAGTAATAATATGAAGAATCAGGAGGCATACGTTGCCCAAATGGACCGGAATTCACCTGCTCTAATCTGGTGGGATTCTGAGTCAATACGGTACCTTAATTTAGTATTACTTTCACTTTCCTTGTTCAGCGTGGACCCAACTCTAAAGACCGATCATCGTCAACATCATCTTCGTTATCACTGTTTGATTTATCATATGATTGTCTTAATCTAGCAAGAAAGATGAGGGAAAATCAGGTGTCACCGACATACGTATACTGACAAAATGTAGGCCAGATTTTGTTAGCTAAGTGAATTCCGAAAAGAAAAGTATTAACCATTTGACAAAATGTATGTGATATTTTGTTAGCCAATTAACTAACCACAGAAAACATAATTTCTTTCAGAAAAGAAAAGTATTAACCATAACCAAATAGAAAAAACATGGCGGATAAGGCAGGACTCACTAGCCATAACCATTTGAGGACTGCTTCCAGTCGAGTGAAGTTGAATCGGCCAAAGTCTGGCCATCGGATTTTGGCGACACAATGTTCATATTTTCACTGAATTCAACTTTTTGATAGCATCCCCAAATTTGCACCTCGGAACAGTGGAGGAAAAAAAATAAAATAAAATAAAGATTCACCATCGAACAATAACATTTAAAAAAATTTCTTGACAAAATTCTCAGCAATATACATTAAAAAAAAATCAATTTTTATATTCATCAAACCATTAAAGAATTATCACTAAACATGGGTCATCAAAATATACCATAAAGATAAAATTGATCAAGATCAGATCACCATTCATCGTTTCATCTACCCAAAAACAATCACTAGTTTGTTCAGTTAACAAACCGTCAGGCCATATATATCATTGCTGTTTTTAAACGAACAATTGAACATCATTCATTAACCCCATACGTTCTACAAGATTGATTATCATTATGCCAAAATCAAAATTAGTCAATAACCCGCCCAACTTTTCAAATCATAGGCGGTGTGTGATGAAGAAGAAGGAGGCAATTGCAGCCCATACACGGGATACTTTCAAAATTATTTCAATACTAAAAGCCGAATTTGCCAAAATACTCACATGAAATTACTAAACTATCCTCATTTTAAAACACTTGCACACTCAAACATAACATGGCTCAAACAAACACTCATACATGCTGAACAAACATCAACACATGAGCAAACCCAGCTTGAGAAGGAAGCTATTGCAATTGAGAAAGAGAAGCCTTGTTTATTGCTACACAGCAGCGGCAAAAGCGATTCTTTTACTGCAAAA
This sequence comes from Atalantia buxifolia, assembly GCA_030444775.1. Lineage (NCBI taxonomy): Eukaryota > Viridiplantae > Streptophyta > Magnoliopsida > Sapindales > Rutaceae > Atalantia > Atalantia buxifolia. The sequence continues at coordinate 1,614,626 of CM059834.1, forward strand.
TTATTGGAATCAAATTACTTTTAGAAAAAGTAATTCGCTGTATTCAGCTTTCTTTTTATATTTAGAGAAAAAAAAAATTTAGGAACTTTTATTAAAAAATGAATTAAAATTAGTCATGGGTCTCTCATAACATACAAATTTTCTAGCTGTTTTGGTCATGTGAAATGGTGAAAATTAATAGATTGTGCGATTATAATTTGGTAACACACGATTTGGTCGTGTGAAAGTCACGTAACACGATTTGATCGCGAAAGTCGCGGTAACACAAGATTCAATGTCATAATATACTCATGTAATACACTGCGACCCTCAATCGTATATGACATGACTTTACGTATTATTACGCGATCTTAAATCATATATTATGGAATTTTCAATGCACCAGTTTGTGATACGCGACTTCATTACTACAAACTTCATGTATTATAGAACCTTCATGAATTATATAACTTCATATATTACTTGATTACACGACCTTTTCCATTATTCATTATAATAATTTAGTTCTTTAAATACTGAATTTGTTGTAAGAATTTATATTTGTTGCTATGCAAAAAATGTCAAGTAGCTGCGGGACCGAACCTAAGTTTTGTGTTGTTTTCTAATTTTTTTTTTTTTTTTGGTTTGAAGTGCTAAACGGTGTTTTGGTAGGATATTTTGTGAATATAAAAACTATATGAGAATAATTATGTATTCAATCAATTTGGAAAGTGGGCCAAATGTAAAAGCATTACGCGATTACGCTTTAGATGGGCTTAAAAATTTTGAGCTTTCAATTAAGAATAGGTCTATTGGCACCCCTACATAAGTTCTATAAAATCTGTCTCCTATCACAATTCTGTAAAAGGACAGAATAAATTCAATTAAACCTCTATTTTTTTCACTTTTTATAAGTTTTTCTCTAATTCTTTACGCCCATATAATACAAGAACAACAATTTTCACCTTTTTTTTTCCCTCACAAACACTTTACGTTCTAATTAATTTGATTCTACTAATACATTCTAAATATCCTTTATCAATCTCTTAATCTACCATCAAGTTTCTGTATAAACTTATAACAATAAATTTTTTTAGCATTTTCTTGCATGCCAATGTAAAAAAAAAAAAAAAGATTATAGATTAGCTAGATGAGTCTAGTTTTAACTCAAATTAAGTCGTATACACGCACATTAAGGGTTTATTCTATGAGGTCATGATATTACATTGTTATTAAACATAAATTATGTAAATAAAACTTGTAAATAGAAGGTAAAACATAAACAGAAGGTGGACAAATAAATTAATATAAAATTGATATATTATTAGTAAACAAAATAAAAACTTACAGGTATAACATAAAACTAATAAATCAATACTAAGTGAAGAAAAATAAATTTAAAAAATGCAACACTAGACTTAGAAATTGAAGGTAAAATAAAAGTGTTAAATTGATGTTTTATTAGTCAACAAAATAGAAACTTACAAATATAAAGTAAAACTTACAAATTAATGTTTAGTGTAAAATAAAACATAAAGTTTGCAAATTACGCTCAAAACTTATTAATAAAAGGTAAACTAAGTAAATTAATATAAGAGTGGTTGAAAAAAAAAAAAAACAGCTTAAAAATGTAAAATATAAATTCATTCTAATCACTAATCTTATACTTAATTTACAAAATTTGTGTTTATCATTACATTGGTACCGTGATTTAAATAATGGCATTGTAGATTTTTTTTTTTTTTTGAGTTAAGCATCTTTGATTTGTTCATTGAAACTTTTGTCTAAGAAAACCATACTTTCAGATTTGGAGTTAAGCAGAAGAAATTGAAAAATCAGAAAATGATATTTTGAAACTAAAATAGCTCTTGATAGAAAAGGGGTTTAAAACGAAAATTATAACAGTGCTAGTAGTCCTACTCTTCAATTAAATATGAGCTGAATTTCAAAGAATTTATAAGGGCTCAGGATGGGTTGATGACCCTTCTAGGCCTTAGATGGGTTCCCTCTATCTCAAAACCCTACATCGATTTTGAGACGGATCGACTAAGAAATAAAGAATACGAATGACTTCATCTGTAAGCATGTACTACTTAAATTTTGAGTATTTTTATTATTATTATTATTATTATTTCCTTCTTGTTTATTATAAGAGAGCCCAAGCTTTTAAAATGAGTTGGACTATTGAAACTCTCTTAAATCTCTTGAAACCCCTTGTGTATTTTATGCTTTTAAGCTTTTTTACAATTATATTTAAAATAAAATCTTTTTGCGCATGTATTTATAAATCTCATCTTGCATCTCTACATTATTTCTTTAACCCCACTTCCACTCTTTAGTTATAGGTTGAAATAAAATTTCGATGTGAAACCTCTAAAAAGTCTTAAATTTCAAATTCGATATTTTTCTCTACGCTAACATGTTAATGCATTGAGTTGCAATTTTGAAACCCGAAATTTCTTTGGCTGAAGGTTGTTAGAAGCCAAACATGTTCCAGATTATTTTGTGGTGGTTCCGATAAAAGTTTATGGGTTTATCACTCTGTTGAAAAGGAAGAATGTAAGATTATTAATGGAATTAAAAATTAGCATGGGGCTTTTAAAAAAGTTACAGAGGCTTGCCATTAGCATCATTCTTTTGAAATGCTGAGGATGTGAGTTCAGGGCTCATTCTCCTTTCAAATATTTAGATAGGGTAATCATATCTTTCCTCTGTAGGATACATATGTCTCCAGTATCAGTGGAAACAAATTATTGTCAGATACTATAATTAATAGTGTAAAATTTACTTTATCTTTATTTATTATTTTTTTTTTTACCTTGCACGGTAAGAAAAAACAGAATACTTGACATTTTTTATTTAACAATTTTTAAAAAATATCAAATATATATTACATTTTGTGAAAAATTGAATAATTATAAAATATAAATGACAATTTATTTAAACGTCAAATACTTATGACGTTTTACCAAATAAGTGGAAAATATATTATATATTTATTGAATAATTACCGTTTACCTTTGACTTAAGAAAAAAAAAGGCACTAGACTGCCTTTGTTTCGTTCTTAGAACAAATTTGTTTCTTTTAAGAAAATTCAAAGAATTTCATCACCTCGCATTTTGTTCCCCTTGCTTTCTTTTCAATAATCACCTCGCATTTTTTTTATCAATCACTCAATTTCGAATTTCATCTCCATCCTCTCTCGAAGAAGAAGACCGCACAAAGAATTTCAGCTTGCTTTAGCCTCATTTGCTTCTCGAATTTCAGGTATTGTTTCCTTTAATTTTGATAATTTTTTTTCTACTTCTCTCTTTCTGGTTTGATAATTTTAGTTTTATAGTTGAATTATTTGTATTTTTAAACAATCTAGGGTTGATTTAATTGATTCGAAGTGTTGTATCTGTTCTGCTATTTGAATGCACATTACTTGTTTGATGAAATGTCTCTTTAAAGGATTATTTTTGTTTTTAACAAGCATCTTATTGAGATGTTTCTTGTAATAATATTAACGTAATGCACTTAGCTTCAATTTGGTCCGTTTAATATACTTTAACAAAGGAAAATTATAGAACTGTAACAATTCTCAAATTGCTTGCAGATTAGAAGTAATGTTATTGATTTTGATTAATTAATGAGATTTTTATTTATTGAGTCTGTAAACTCACTCTAAGAAGTGATTATTGCTTCAATTTGGTCCGTTTCATACATTTTCATTCTCATTATAAATGACGGCCACCTCTCATTTTTTCATCAATCACTCAATTTCAAATTTCATCTCCATTCTCTCTCAAAGAAGAACCCACGAAGAAGTTCAGCTTGCTTCAGCTTCATTTGCTTCTCGGATTTCAGGTATTTTTTCTTTTAATTTTGATTATTTTTTTTAATTCTCTCTTTATAGTTTGATAATTTTAGCATTATACTTGAATTAATTGTATTTTTAATTGATACTAAGTCTTATATCTGTTCTCGTTCAACAAACAAAGAACGCACAAATAATTTTCAATTTTATTGTCGATTTTGAAAGAATCAATTTATTTTATTTATAACATCTGTTAGATTCTTGACAAACAATCACAGAAATACAGTAGTAGAAACTACATTAGACACACTCTAGTTGCTTAATTAGTAAAATTGTGATCTCATTGCCTTATTTTTTGGGGTTAATTCTATAATTTTATCAGTTGTTCTTGTGGTTGCAAACAATATCATTTTTTAATATTAATAAAACTAAATGAATATTATGTGATGCATTTGCAGGAAAGTTAATAGTTTAAATATGGATAAATCTTGGATGTTGGTGGATAGAAGGTCTATAGAATATGAAAATGGGGTAAATGAGTTTCTCAAGTTTGCAATACTTCATGCTAGTAATCCTGAACTTTTAAGATGTCCATGCCAAGCATGTGGTAATTGTTAAAAATCTAATCAACTATTCAATAATTATAATAGATTTATGGACAGTAAAAAAAAAAATTGCCACAAAAATATGAATATCTTTCTTTCACATTGTCACGCATCTTTTTGTTTGTTAGAGCTGATGAACAAACAAATGTTAAAAAATAGAACAAAAGAATATATATTAATCAAACAATTAGTTTCTTCATATTAATTTATGTTCTTTTTTGGTGTAATTAACACTACTGTTAGCTAAAATGCCCATGTCCTAATTATTATTATTTTTTATGGTGAAATTAAATAAAGGACTTGAATAATACAAATTTGAATTTAAAGCTATATATGGCATTATGTATAGCTTTCAACAAAAAGGGAAGCAAATTCAAAATTTCTCAAAAATCAAAGGCCACAAATGGCTCTAAAGGCCATGAATTCCAGCTGGGTGATAATAGTTTGTCATTGTCAA